>JAJMCG010000024.1:0-92155 GCA_030572895.1 Jamesozyma jinghongensis
TAATACTTTAGTAATTCACATTCTTACACCCCTTATTAGTGAACATAAAATATATTTTTATTTCTTCTAAGAATTTATTAGGTATATTCCTAATAATTTTGACAATAAACTAATCAAATTTCATAAATAGACAAAAATATTCAGTAAGTAATGTCGGTATTTATATATTTCAGAACGACCTAATGTATCCAGAAATTCCCATTAAGTGCATAATTCGATTCTTGCGAAAATGCTCAGTTAATTGATTTTAAAATATTACTTATTTATTGGTTTAGTCAAGTCAATGAACAACAACATTTAAGAAATAGCGCCTAGCTGGCGCAATCGGTAGCGCGTGAGACTCTTAATCTCAAGGTTAGGGGTTCGAGCCCCCTGTTGGGCTATTTCTTTTTAATTTTATCCATCATATATTTTTTTATTTTTTAATATTTTAGACAGTAAAAAAAAGTCTCTATGGATATTTATGCATTGTAATTTTTATTATACAATTGTATAGAGGTTTATTTTTAAATATACATTTTTATAATTATTGAATTTCTAAACTGTCCCACAGCAATTCAATAAAATTTCCCTATTCATGCTAATACAAGTAAAGTCTATTCAATAATATCTTATCGACATAGTTCAATACTAAATTTAATGTCCCTTCAAGACAGATTCGTTAGATAGACTTTCGAATAATGTCGGCTTTGGCTTCAAATCTCCTGGTGATAAATTTGTACCCTTTACAACCTTGAATGAACCCGTACCAATAGACATTGTTTGACCCAAGATAATACATTCCGAAACACCTTCAACTGCATCACGTTTCATGTAGAATGCAGCGTCGAATAAATGATCTGTGGTTTTTTCGAAAGAAGCCAATTGTAATACAGAATCTCTCATCTTACTTAAACCGAATCTTGTGATACCCAAAACTTCACCCTTGTATGTCATGACATCACCTAGCAGTTGAATATGACGTGGATCAACACTCATACCGTGATTACTCATCGTATAGTCAATTTCACCAACGATACTAGATCTGGCAGCTTCAATACCCAACACACTGTTAACTTCCAAGACATGATTCGTAGTAGTCTTTGCACCAATAACACCATCTGTACACATGACATCTCTTAAACCATAACCTTCAACTAATAATTCTCTCTTATTGTCATCACGAATGTTAATGACAGCTCTTGCAATATCAGGTAAACCTTTGACAACAATGCTTGGTAAAACACGACGTAAATGTTGCATTCTATAAAATACATCGTTTTCAGATGGTTCCTTGGCACTGGTTGAAATAGATTTGGCACCATAACCTTCTGGGAAGACATTAACAGCAATCTTATCACCACCAATAATATGAACATCAGCTGCCTTGATTTTTAATTTCGGAGCTCTTGTTATAGCAACTGCAATATCATCGATGGTCAATTCTAATTGTAATTTTTCAATGGTACCTAAATCGATACGAATTTGTAAGAAAGACATATTGTCCTTGTAAACATCTTGAATATAGTAAGCAACATCAGACAATAAGGTCTTTTCAATTCTACCCTTAACGACTCTCGCAGCTCTTTCATCATTTTCATTAACCAAAACAGCATTAATGATCGGAGTAGAAATAACCTTTGAAGCGTTTATAATTTCCTTAATACGAGGAACACCTAATGTAACATTCATAGAAGCAACACCAGCAAAATGGAAAGTCTTCAATGTCATTTGAGTACCTGGTTCACCAATAGATTGTGCACCGATAGCACCAACAGCAGTACCTGGTTCAACTCTAGCTTTACGGTATTTTTCTAATGCGATTCCCAAAAATTCTTTAATTTCTTTCTCAGTAACCTTGAACAATTGATCAACGGAATCCCTAATACTAACTGGAACAGCTTCATCTTGATCTATTAGTTTTAATTCCTCAGCGGGCTCAGCTAACATTTCCAGCACACCTCTTGATTTTCTTACATGTGCCAACTTCTTAGCCTGTACAAACATGTATTCTCTCAGGGATTTATAGAAATCTCTTTCTGCATCGTATTGGTCTACAAATTCAGCCTTATCATCATCTTCTTTGGACACTATTTGACCCAAGTTGTCCAATCTAATCAGTCTACTTTCCAATGGAACTAAAATGGTGTCAGTGACATCCATAATAGCATATGGTAATAGACCTTTATCGTTAATGTTAAATGTGATATTCTTAGCGTGATCCCATGATCTATTGAAGTTGACTGGCTTAGCATTACCTTCCATTTCCATAGGATCTAAACCATCACCACCGTATGTGAATTGAACAATACCATTGGATGATGTTCTAACTGTGTTATCATACTGACAAGATAAATCTTCTAAAGACTTCATTAATCTACGAGACATGTAACCAGTTTCGGCAGTTTTAACTGCAGTATCGACTAAACCTTCACGACCAGAAATGGCGTGGAATAAAAATTCTGGTGGAGTTAAACCAGAGAAAAAAGAGTTTCTAACGAAACCCTTGGAAGGTGGACTCTTGGAGTTCTTTTCAAAATGTGGCAAAGAACGATCTTGGAAACCATCAGGAACACGGTTACCAGAAATAATTTGTTGACCAACAACAGCAACCATTTGAGACACATTTAATGTGGAACCCTTTGAACCACAAGTAGCCATAATTAATGGAGCATTCAAGTTATCCAATTCGTTAATACAAACATCACCGACTTCTTCTCTAACCTTAGATAAAAGACCACCAATTTTTGCTTCCAAAGTTTCTTCTTCGTTGCAACCAGGTTGCGTCTCTAATTTACCCTTATGATACAAATCAATTAATTCATCACACTTTTTATAGGCAATTTCAACTAATTCTTCTTTCATTTGCTTCAACTCATCCGCTGGAGTAACATCATTAATACCAATAGAGAAACCTCTATTACCTAAGAATCTTGCACACATCTTGGCCATTCTATTCATTGCATTGGCCGCTTCTTGTGGACCATAATCTCTTAAGATAGTGTAAAAAACGGAATGTTTCTTACCATCACCTAAAACGGATTTATCCATAACACCACTTAAAATATTGGAACCTCTAATAACCACAAAACCATCATTACGAGACATTTCATTTGGTAGAGACTTGTCCTTTGGTGGAACATAAACCTTATTTTTAGCATCTAAATTGATTACTACTGGGGACTTATAATTTGGTCTAATCAATAAGGAAAAGACTTGCTTACCTGTCCACATGTAGTATGGTTTCATGATAGCTGGAGGTGGTATGTCAAATTGCATCTTACCATCAGACATCATGGATAATAATTGTGTCAATGAGGCTCTGTCGAAGAAAGTATCCTTGTGCGATATTAAATAAGAACCAGTGATAAAATCTTGTGTAGCCGCAATAATGGGTTCACCAGATTTTGGAGTCAATAAATTGTTCTTCACACCCATTAAATTAATAGCTTCTGCTCTGGCTTCTTCAGTTTGTGGAACATGTAAATTCATTTCATCACCATCAAAATCAGCATTATATGGTGTACAGACACATTCATTTAATCTGAAAGTTCTCCATGGACGAATCTTGGCATAATGAGATAAAATAGATAATCTATGTAGAGAAGGTTGTCTGTTGAAAAGGACAACATCACCATCTTCCAAATGTCTTTCAACAATATCACCATACCTTAAATGCTTGGCTAATTTGATACGGTCACCATAACGTAAATTTCTCCTTGCTTCTTCATCCTTTTTCAATAGGTAGTTAGCGCCAGGATGAACATTTGGACCATTGATAATTAATTGTTGTAATTTTTCTCTATTATAACGGGTAACCTTTTCCGGGAAAGTCAAAACCTTAGCAACACGATCTGGAACAGCAACTTCATCAATTGATAAATTTGGATCTGGAGAAATGACTGTTCTACCAGAGAAATCAACACGCTTACCTGACAAGTTACCTCTAAATCTACCCTGTTTACCCTTTAAACGCTGACAAAAACCTCTAATTGGCTTAACTTTACCACCACCACTAGAGGCACCTGGTAACATAGCAGGATTAACAGAATCAGAGTTGATGTACATGGCAACAGTTAATTGCAAATAGTCCCAATGTTCCATCATATTGTTAATTGAGATACCTTTTTCTAAACCAGCCTTAATTAAGGAACTAGTCCAAACAACTTCGGTCAGTTTGACAGTTAAATCATCTTCATTGGAACCAGGAGAATCTTGCATCATAACTGATGGTCTGATACAGACAGGTGGAGCTGGTAAATATCTCCAAATATAAGTTTCTGGTCTACCTGATTTAACAGTGGAGTCAATACCTAATAATTCACAATCTTCAGGTTTAACTTGCTTGAACAAATTCAAAGTCTTTAATGGATTTAAATCATCGGAACAACGTTTAACAAATCTTTCCAATTCGGGATTATGGGTTAAAACCTCCTTCCAATCACCAATCCATTTATCTTTTTCTGGAGCAGACTTTTTACCTACCCAACGGAAAGTATCATGAATAATCTTTAAGGCAGCGGACCCACCACCAGCGGCAGCTTTTTTAACAACACCATTTAAAGCACCACAATGTAAACATCTTCTCTGTTTCTTACATTGATCTAAAACTTTTTTCAAAATGGCCATACGTCTCAAGTTATCAACACCTGGACGACGTAATTCAGTCAAAAATTGTCTCTTATCCTTATCAGACAATAAAATAGCAGAACAATTCTTACAAATACCTTGCAAAATTTGAATCGTTGCCTTAAAGTAACCTACATGGAAGACAGGTAAAGCTAATTTAATGTGACCAAAATGACCGTGACAGGATGCCAAGTTACCATGACATGTAGTACATTCTAAACTGGAGGAAGAGACACCCATTTTTGGATCTAATGCACCACCTACTTTCTGCTCACGACCTTTCTCTAGATCGAATAAATCACGAGAGGAGATTTCAACTTCAGATTGGGCTACAATATCAGCTGCACTAAGTGCACTGAATTCCAGACCACTAATTTTTTTTGGTGTTTCACCAATAACCACTTCCTTCATTTTCGATTGTTAACGATGGTAGCTTATTACAGGAAGATATGAGACCGGATTCAATAAATATATGTAATATAGTTTACAATACCTGGAATCGTATAGTTCTGTAACTCTGAAAGTCGTCGAGCTTTTTTCTATTGAAGACTTAGGATATACGATGAGATGGGATCAAAATCTCTATTATTTTTCATATCGATGTTACTGAAAAAAAAAAAAAAAAATTGAAATATTTCGTATTGGATGATAGTAAATTTTTTTTACCTGCGCGGCTAACAAATTTTTGTTAAGTGAGTAACATTATCAAAAATGTGATAAAACTTTCCAATTGCCTCTTAATGATGACCAATGGGTAATAATACGTTTTAATTTGATTACAATTATATGATACGTTTAGCAGATAAACTTTGTTAAATTTGGTGACTCCGAAGATCTAATATATCAATACCTTTCAAATACACTAGGGGAAAATACCACAAAACGTAATCAATGCTAAATATTAGGTCGTGGACACATAACTAATCCTAATCTTGTGATTGTTAGTAACTTGATTCTTCTTAAAAGTTTGGGTGAAAGGGTGCTTTGGTGATAAAACTCGCTGTATACTCATTAATCTGCTCTCTAAACTAAAAAACATCTTCTCCAAGCATTTCTAAAGTAAGTTTTCTTGATATATTTAACTTATATCTTCTTTTATCTTTCTCAAAAGTGGTGTGTAATTATATACTATTTTAAATTAACCGCTGATCTTTTTCCTTAACAAAAACGTTACCCGCCTAATTTTAGGTGGCAAAAAGTTGAACAAGAAAACGGAACGCTTATTGTTTAAGAAACATTTTATGAAAGAGGAATTCAATTATTAAAGGGAAAGACCATTAACCTGCATTTTCTTAAACTTTTTGGATCTCAAACATAAGATGGCCACTTTAGAAGAATTAGACGCCCAGACTTTGCCTGGTGACGATGAAATTGACCAAGAAATCATTAACTTACCTACCCAGGAATTACAGACTAGAACCAAATTATTAGATAATGAGATTAGAATATTTAGATCAGAACTACAGCGACTCTCTCATGAGAATAACGTTATGTCAGAGAAGATAAAGGACAACAAGGAGAAGATTAAGAATAATAGACAACTACCCTATCTAGTGGCAAACGTAGTAGAGATAATGGATATGGATGAGGTCGAAGACACAGAGAATAGCGAGTCTACTACACAAGGTGGTAACGTTAACTTAGATAACACTGCTCAAGGGAAGGCTGCTGTTGTGAAGACATCCTCGAGACAGACCGTATTTTTGCCAATGGTCGGTCTAGTTGACCCAGATAAGCTAAAACCAAACGATTTGGTGGGTGTTAATAAGGATTCTTATTTGATTTTAGATACATTACCATCTGAATTTGACTCCCGTGTTAAAGCTATGGAGGTTGATGAAAAGCCAACTGAGACTTATTCAGATGTCGGTGGGCTGGATAAGCAAATTGAGGAATTAGTCGAAGCTATTGTCTTACCAATGCAACGTGCTGATAAATTTAAGGAATTAGGTATTAGAGCTCCCAAGGGTGCTTTGATGTATGGTCCTCCAGGTACTGGTAAGACCCTTCTGGCTCGTGCATGTGCTGCTCAAACCAACGCCACTTTTTTGAAGTTAGCTGCTCCACAATTAGTTCAAATGTTTATTGGTGAAGGTGCTAAATTAGTTCGTGATGCATTTGCCCTGGCTAAGGAAAAGGCTCCAACGATTATCTTTATTGATGAATTGGATGCTATTGGTACTAAACGTTTTGACTCAGAAAAGTCTGGTGATAGAGAAGTTCAAAGAACCATGTTGGAATTATTAAACCAATTGGATGGTTTCAGTTCAGATGACCGTGTCAAGGTTCTTGCGGCAACAAATAGAGTCGATGTTTTGGACCCTGCTTTATTAAGATCTGGTAGATTAGATAGAAAGATAGAATTCCCATTACCAACAGAAGACTCTAGAGCTCAAATTTTACAAATCCATTCGAGAAAGATGACTACAGATGATGACATTAACTGGCAAGAGCTGGCAAGATCTACTGATGAATTTAACGGTGCCCAGTTAAAGGCTGTCACCGTTGAGGCTGGTATGATTGCATTAAGAAATGGCCAATCTTCAGTTAAACATGAAGATTTTGTTGAAGCTATCGGTGAAGTCCAAGCTAGAAAATCCAAATCCGTTTCATTCTATGCATAATCTAAGGGACATCCACACAACTAATACAGTGCAAATACAACATATACTTGAATATCTAATTGTATATACCTGTGCATATTTATATATGTCTAACGTATCTTTACATTTTCAAAAGCACCCTTATTATTTTCGCGATTATCCATCTTGCAGCCAATATGAAAAATTAATTGTCTCTGTATAATGACATAATGAAACATAAATTTATCAGGCAGTTATACCTCACAAGAATATACTAGATCAGGACAGAGAAAATAGATAAGGTAACTGGGATATTTTACAATGGGGCTGACAACTTCCACAACACAGACAACGAACAGTAAGGTGGCTGATTCCGCCAAACAAGTCCTTAATAAAGAAGAGGAGATAATGTCGTATTATAACAGAAAGGCTATTAGACAGTTCACTCCGTCTGAATTAATATCTTTTAAGGCGCTACTTGGACAAGATATTGACATTAATGAACAAATTTCAGATGACAAAATCGTTAAACTTTTGTCATTACCTGCAGAGAATACACTTTTGGTAGAGGTTGTACTTAATATGTTACGTTTATTGAGTAATTTCCCATTGATTAACAATTCTTTTGATGAAATTAGTGGAATCGGACTATTAAAATCCATATTACTGATGGATAAGAATAGATGTAGCAAATTTGTTGGTATTAAGGCTTACAACCAATGGAAGCTTATATTTATTGCGATGAGTACGAGTAAGACGGAGAAGGAAGTCATGGAAGTGAATTGTGATGGTGTGGATACATATGTAATTTCTGAGCTTTTAACTACATATGATAATAGCAATATTGCTGAATTGAAGGTGCCTATGGAGATCATGGAACAATATATAACGTGGTTATTAGTGTTGACTATGAAATGCCCGACACCTAATTTCAAAATAGTTGTGTCGACAATGTATGAGGAATGGAATATATATGAAACGGCAGCGAAGTGTATTGTAAGATCTATGAATTCTAAGGCCTTCACTAATGCTACTGAAGAAGTAGAGATTGCGTTTGAAGAATTTATGGAGACTGTGTCTGTAGTGATACCAAATTTATCAAAACCATTGGAAAATATTATGAACCATTTATTATACTTAAGGAGAGATTTAGTGGATCATTCTCCATTGAATGTTACCTTTGAGGAGTCTAAACTATTGACGGGTCCCTTATTTGCTCAATTATCCATGTCATTACCTAAGGAGTTGGTCATTACAAAATTACAAAAACTTTACATCGGTAGGGAGAGTGGATTTTCCATGAGATCTATACAATCTAAGGCCTTTAAATGGATGGCTCCAACTTTATTATTAATTAGCGGTATGAGAATTGTTGACGATAATGATTATGGTGAAAACAAGAATCCAAGATTTAAGAAATTCTTGGAAAATTATCAAAAATTAAGAGACAGTGATCAACATTTGGATGAATGCTTTTCCAAGAAACGTAAAGTAACCTTTGCTGTATATATCAAGGAACCTTGGAGGATTACCAATAAAGAATACTTTGGCGGTGAAAACACTACGATTATACAATTATCCCCAAGACAAGACGTTTATACATCCAAAAAATCCAACATTGTCTATTTCAATACTATAGGTGGCGGTATCGGTATTGGTAATACTCAGCCAAAGATAAAGGCTAATTTAAAACAATATCAACCTGGGAATGTTTCTTTAACAATGGATAGTGCATTGGAATTTGCAGTTTTTAGGCATATAGGGCGTGGTGGTTCGATAGAACCAGGCACATTAGTTACGCAAAGACATCAAGAGGATAAATCATTTGAACTAAGATTCATTGTACAAGATGTTGAGGTTTGGGGGTGTGGTGGAGCCAAGGAATTAGAGGAACAAATTAAACAATTAGAATGGGAAGAAGCAGAAGCAAAGAGAAGACAGCATGTGAATTTGAAGAGTCTTAGTGAGGATAGAGCATTGCTAGAGATGGCAGGGCTAATTGGACAACATGCCAGCGGCGGCTCTATGTAGTCTGTCTTATATATACGTCTTTTCACTGTCATCAAATAAAATTGCATCTATAAGTTTTTTTTTTTTTCTACTTGTCATAATTTTGGATTGTGAGATTGAAAGAGTTGAAGATGAATGTAAGATAAGTGTAATACTTTGTAAATAGGAAAGGAAGTAAGTTTATTTGCCTTCATCAGTTCTTTGTCATAATAATATAATGGTAATAGAATCCATTTTAAAAGGTAGCTTTTTAAAATATGTTCCCAGGGGGGCTCTATGGTTTTGTCCTACACTGGTTGTAGGAGTTGATATTCTAGGACATTACAGTAAGAAGAGTGCGACAAAGGGTAAACGCCTTCATAAGATCAATCGAAAGAAAGTAAATAAGGCTGTACCTACATATAATGAACCCAAGAAGGATGATCGAATATTATATCCTTTAAATGAATACATTTCTATGAGACCCACATAGAGGTTACAAAACTAAAAAACACAATAAAAAAGTTTGTTCTCAATCCATCAATAAATCCCACTTTCGCTTATAGATCACGCATATTCATGCTTAACAACAAATATTCATACGTTGCTAATTCAATATTTAAACTAACTATATATGAAATAGCATATATATAACAATAACTGTACATAAAAAACAAATAAAAATCAGATGAATACTCTTTTAATGCGTATATAAACCATTGTTTTTATACAATTGTTTTATATACTAGTATTTATAAATATAATATGGCGTGTAATAAAAGAAATAAAGATGGTACTCGTATCATTGGTCCCAAATCTTCATGAGGAATTGAAATTTCGTAAAAAAAACATGATTTCTAATATTGAACACCAATTAAGTAATCAGCTAATTGTTCAACAATCTTAGTGGCCTCACCAGCTTGAACAGTTGGTGGGTAGTGAGCGATCAAAACGGTTTGCTTGGTTCTAACACAGACAACACCTTCTGCATCATGTCTACCATAGATACTTCTGTCATCAGCTCTTAAAAGCATGAATTTTTGACCTTGGATATGTAAACCATTGCTTTGTAAACCAGCTGGGGAGTCGAAACCTTGAACGATTTCAGCGACTTCGTTTGGTTGTAAGTTCAAACCACCAGAGGTGGCCCAAACAGCATCACCAGCTCTAGAGTAAATAATAGCCTTATCGACCTTACCAGTAGCTAGTAAATTATCAGTGTAAGCTAAATAAAATAGACATGTTAGTACCAGATCATTGTTATAACAATGCCATCTTTGCCAAAAAAAAAAAAAAAGTGGCACAGAGTCAGATACCCAGGCAACAGAATATGCCTTCTCACATTTCACATACCTTGCCAAGACATAATTGAACGATTGTTGGATAGTATACCTTTGAGATATAGATCTTTGGAGACTATATATCAACCAAAAGTTACTGTCAAAGTGAATAAATCCCTGAAATCTTTTTTGTTCTTTTAAATTGAAAATAAAAATCGTAAACTGTGATAAATTAAATAAAGAGGGTAACAACTATTAAATAATCGTTTGCTTAATATCTACTACGGTGTCAGATGTCGTTCATTCAGTGCTATATACTACATACTTGTCTACTCATCGTCCTCATCGTCGCTAATTACAGCAGCCTTCCTTCTCTTGTTGCTCTCGATATCCTCCTCCTCGTAGTTACTTCTCTTCATCGACTTTAATCTCTCGGCATTACGTTCATCTTCTTCCTCTTCTTCCTCATCTTCCTCTTCTTCACCGTAATCCTCTTCCTCTTCATCGTCAACCAAAAAGTCGTCCTCCTCGTATTCATCCTCTCTACCCCTTCTGTTGTAACTTCTTGGTACAGACTGTTGCTTTGTTGAGCGTCTTCCAAAGGTATCAGCACCAACAGCACCGGCCTCTGGGGATTCAAGACGTTCTCTTTCCATCTGTAGACGCTTCCTTCTGTCTCTGATAATCTGTCCTTGTTTCTTTTCAAGTTCTTGTTTCTCAATCTCGGGATCCTTAGTAATTAACATGGTACCTGGACCATTATGTTCTCTTGTGTTTCTTCTTTGGACAGCTTTACTTAACCTTTGGTGTATCTTTGAGTTCGTGGAGGTTGGAATGAACATTATCGTCTTGTTGATCTCACCACCATCGACACATTGCATGAGTTCCTGTTGATCATGCGATACAGTCAAGTAAGTATTGTCTGTATCGTTGACTAGAATGTCTGTATACTCGTCACCAAGCTTTAGAGAAAATGATCCATCTTCCCATTGGACTATCTGTGCATTGGATTCTTTAAAGACTCGTTGGTTAGCGTCACGAGAGTATCTCCATCTAATGGTATTTTCATCGATCAAACGGTCACCTAATTGATCCTCTTTAGAGGCAAATTTACTTAATCTTTCCTTAACCTTCCCTTCAAAACTTGGCGGATCAAATGGAACAGGATCAATCGTTAGAAAAGCTGGGACTTTGGAATAATATATATTCTTATTATCACCACCTTCCTCAGACTGCGCCATAGTTTTGAAGGGCACAATATGTCTCACCAATTGAACATTCTCCTCCTTGAATTGATGGTTCCCATCCTCTTGTTCAGAATAATTATCCACATCATCCCCATAAAATTTCCTTGTGTACATTGCCTCTTCTTCATCCATCACTCCATGGGAACGAGAACGCTGAAAACTAATTTCATCTTCTTCACCTTCTTCCTCATCTCCATTCTTTCCCTTCTCTTCCTCATCTTCGTCACCGAATAGATCGTCCATATCACCACCTTCGTTATCACTACTACTACCCTCATTTTCATTCACAACAGTTGTCTCTTCAATATCCTTAACTGGGGACTCAACAGGGGTCTCCTTTAAAACTTCTTCAGACATGATGGCTCACTATATTACCGTTTATTCCAGCCTCTTTTATCTAATTCACTCTCTACTAAAGTTGTTGTTTTTTGTCTCTTCAAATTTCAAATCGAAAATTTCCAATCTGAAAAAAAAAAAGTTCAAATTTCAATAATGGTTAATGTTAATTTATAAATTATGTAGAACACAATTATATATGAATAGAAAAAGGAGTTTGTTGATGATTGGATCGTTCATGTGTTTTGCATCACGCAGTCTCTATTATTTTGAGTGAAGTGCGTGGTCTATAATAGCATGTCCATTCTGGAGAAGACCTCAACAACACCAGCAATGACCTCTAATTGTAAATCGTGGCCAGGCAAAGATGCAATTTCCTCCTTGACAGCTTTGTTTAAATTGATAGAAATGCCAGATTCCGTGGTCTGATCTAAATCAAATGGGAATTGAGCAAACTGCGCCATAATCTCTTCGGACCTAGATATAGCGTTGTCTCTCTTCTCATAATCTAGGGAGGACAAAACATTCTCTAGGACATTGGCACCATAAGCACTGCATATCAAAGCAATGGTTCTTATGGTCTTGAAAGAGGTTGTCACTGGAAAATATTCGTTGTAATTCAATTCCATGTTTCTGGAGACCAAGATCGAGAGTATTCTGCGCTTGATTGCCTCTTTACAACTGGAATCAGTGACTGGATGTGTAGCCATATCAAATAAGAAGAAGTTTTTCATTTCTGTTCTTAAGACACCTTTGTCGACAAGTCCTTTAGCGAGTCTCTCTCTAACTTGTTTCAATTGATAGTTAATCTTCAACAAATTCCATGTTTCACCACTTAGCAAATCAATCCAGTGAGAAATGGTCAATGGTTCATCGTTTTTCATCAATTGCAAAGCCTCATCCAATAACACTTCACCGGTTTTACTACCGTCGATCACTTCGATCAACCTTTCAGAAACATCAAATCTCTTACGTGCTGAGTCATTCAATACTTGAATCTTACCCCTTAGGGCCAACTCAATGAGGATACACCCACGCAAAGCATACGAGATGTTGTCATTCCAAAAGGACAGGTATCCCTCTTTGTCTTGTAACCCCATAAGTAAAACTTCTTCCATAAGGGTCAAAGTCGGGGTCGTAACATCATCCTTCAATCTTTCCTCCTCAGGATCATAGGCAATCCGACTTCCCTGGCCATTGGACCCATTATTGCTGTTGTTGTTCTTTCCTGCTGAGGAATCCGTTCTGTTTAATTGATCGGAGGAGTCGTCATCGTCGTTCTTTGCGACTCTACGGCGCTGTAATGTTGACATGGATTGTTTGTTACTGAATTACCGTCTCTGGTGTTCGTGGACCTCCTAATTCCTCTACCTTTGCTGCCTTTCACTGGCGACAATCATTAAACTTATTAAGGATTATCATCAACAATTGCAATTTTTGAAAATCCCAATTGAAAATTTCGTCGGGAGTGATGAGTATAAACTATATAGATATTATTTGGGTAGTTTATAGTATATATTCTCAGCATTGGACCTACTCCATGTCCACATCGGTATCGATTACACGCTTTAGGGGCTCGATATCCCCCTCGTGGTCATCTCTAACGAAGACAAGGAAGTAGGGAGTCGCTGTGTTTCCCTGGGTGAAGTTGAGAACTTCTTCCTCACGTACCTCCGTAACAGTCTCGTCGTTATATTTACGCCATATTCCTTGTTGTTTGTTGTCCCTGATGTAGATCCAGTAATGACCATAAGAAGCTTCTCCTCTGTGGATGAACACAGCAAACAGAGAATAGCCTACCTCTTTAAACTCGTTAAAGTGGTTATCGATCTGTTGTTCAAGGGCTGTAATATCAGTGTAGATCGTGGAAAGCTCATTATCGATACCGCTCACCATGTCGTTCAATTGGGAAACGACTGAGTGGGTATCAACCGAAATTCCCTGGTTCTTTAACACTTCTGATTGTAGGAATTTGTTAGTCTCAAGGAACGCTTCCTTTCTTGATAGACCCAACTCGTTTCTGTTAAGTAATGTACGTTGTCTTTCTCTCAGTTCTGTCAATCTTCGCTTCATTTTGAAGGACTCCTCTTTCTTAATCTTCAGGGCCTCATTGTCGGTACTGCAATATCTGTCCATGTAGATGGTCTCACTGAAGGGCAATGGTTCAATAGACTTGAATGGAATAAACCTTTCACGGTCGTAGTAGACTCTCTGAATTTGAATCTGCAAGATTGTGGGTAACGATGTGATTGACAAAGTTCTCTTCACATCCCCGTACTCGTCCATGGTTAAAAATTCATCCATGAAGGAGTTGTCTAATGCATCGTATATATCCTTTGGATGATCACTGATATTAACCAATAGTGACATAAATCCTTCGAATTTAGTACGGACCCTACTGGCATCGCTTAATGGAACAATCTCTTGTTTAGTCTTGCCGTAAAATAATTGTTTAACTAAATCGTACTGTTCGTTATCATCGTCATATTTGATAGGTTCTGATGCACTTTCCAATTGATAAAGAACGTTACCGATACACTCAGTAACATCCTGTTGTCTACCCATCTCCAATGCATTTTCTAATTGATCTGAACTGATTTTTGCGACTTTTGTAGAAGTGTTAACATCGGCAAGTTTTGTTTCATTTGTGACCTCCATCTCAACATCCCTGTCAACTAATTCACCTTCAATAACTTTCCCATCAATACTGACATCAACATTTTCACTCCCAATATCGGTGAAATCTATCAAATCCTTTTTATCATTAACACCAGAATCAACAACAATATTATCTGGTTTTGGTTCAACAAGTTTTATTTCCGATGATTCAACTAATTTTACGTCCGATGATTCAAATTCAACTTCAACATTACTTGGTGCAAATGCCAAATACGCCAGTTCATGGCTCGGAGTAACACATCTCTTAGATGTATAAATCATATTCTTGAACAAGTCACGTAATTGATACATGAATTGAATAGATCTCTCAACTTCATTCTCACTCACCTCTCTTCCACCAATTCTTCTAACGACATCAGATTTCTTCATCTTATTCTGTAATTCTTCCATAGTTCCTTGATAATTAAAAATATATTCTCTTAAAGGAGCAATTGAAAAATAATATTGTAATAGCGAATTCAAGTAGCAGGTATTACCAATGTTATTCAACCCAGTGGGCCAATTTTCAGCAGGTAAAGCATTTGGATCAATAATACCAGTCTCTAAGAAATGTTGAATTAATTTAGAATTTTTCTCCATTCCTAATTTAGTTAATGCAAACTTCAAATTCAATAATTGATCAGGTTCCGTGATGGATTCCTCCGCCCATTTTTGTTGAAAAATTCTAAGAATTACTTCATCATTAGCATTTTCATTTACTTGTAACAGGTTCAATGCTTCATTGTAGGAGTATGAATCTGCATTATAATATTTTAAAAATTTAGGACATTCTTGCATCAAATAGTTGAACAAAGCCATACTTCTGTTGTGAATAGCGATAGTATAAAGAGCTCTATCACAATCTATTTTTAATCCAGGGGAGTCATTTACTTTAATGGTATATGCAGTCTGGATAATATCGTCATCTACTGATTCATCAATTTCTAATGTGGTATAAGCTTGGGAGACTCTCTGAAAGGGTTCATGATCGACATAAAACTTCAATTTTTCAGACTTTTGATATTTGGCAAGGATTCTCATTGCATTCTTTAAATCAGAAAGATAATTTGTATCTGGATTATTTTTTTTTTCATGTTTGTATATTGATAATAAAAAAGTATCTTGTAATTCTGACATATCAATGGTTTCAGGATCAAATTTAAATAATTTTAGCGCACTGTCTAGTGCCTCTTTGCCAACAATATCTTGTTTACCACAATAAGCAATCAATTGATATGCACCCTTGACGTTTGCAATATAACTCAATGCATCATAATATACGCCAATATTCTTGGGATCCAAAGATGTCAAGGTTTCATAATTTCTAATCATATCCCGGTCATTATAATTATAAGATGCACATATATTAATGAAATGTGGGTTAATATCAAATGGTGATTCATTTTCTTTGTTCAAAAACCTATTCTTACCGGAATCACCCATAAGTTGATTCAATATTGTCGATGAAAATTGTGTGTGTAAACTATTCAAAGAACGGTATGCCTTACCGTTATGTTCTATTGGCTGTTTTGTCAATAATTTTGATGATAACTGACCTCTAAAAGCCAACTCCAAACATCTTCTAATGTACGATTCTCTCAATTTTCTTATTTCGATGTCCTGGACATAGTTAGTTAAATCAGGTGGTTCATACTCTAGAAGAGGCACATCAGTTTCATTATCTTGTTCGCTGTCTAATGTGAATCCATATTTAGAAACTAACCAATCTGGATTCATATGTGAGTTCAATGCAATGTTATCTCTATTAATAGTCTTTATCGATTCGCTCGAGGACTTTCTATTCAAGGGCACTTTAAAGATCTTGAACATAGTATTAAAACAATCTGTTTGAGTTGGGATATCTTGTGGGTTCAATATATCCATTCTTTGACAGGCATTTAAGTATCTTTCCTTAATAGCCTCATCTGTAAAACTTTGCTTCTCTTCTTCATTATTAAACTCTGGAGTAAAGATCTCAATAACTACTAACCTATTAGTATCCTGGGACGCATATATCCCATAGTCCAGTAAATTAGGATTGGATGTGTCAAATGTCATCAGATCCATCTGGTCAAATGGGTGAAGAGAATCCAATGCGTGGTAATGAACCACGCCAACTTGTCTCCTCGTGGTCTCTAGTAACATTCTTGTCTTGACAGTGACCTTTACATGACAGAGTGACAATTTTACGATATCCTGTGATGTCTGCGGTAACTCATTACCGTTCATTAATACCCCGAAGAAGACTTGTATTTTATTATGAGTTGGGCAAGTCACTGAATCGTATTCATATTTGGTCTGTAATGCAATCTGATCAACAAAACTCCCTAGAGCAAACGTCTGAAGTTTGTTCCTTTTGTTTGAGTAACATAATGGAGAACTTTTTAGTACGCCACCTAAAGTTTCATCTTTGAGGGCTGAGGGATCAAAAGTGATCTCATCTACCAGCCTGTCAATAGTCTTCATTGGAAACCCCTTGCTAATATATGGATACAACAACTTCTTGCCATCATCTTGGAGAGATTCCTCATCGGTAGGTACACTTCCAGAGGATCTAGACGACACAGCCTGCGTTTCAGACCCTGGACTCTGGTCTAACTCTGTTGTACGCTCTGCAGCATCGGTGGAAATCAAATTGTCAGTATCCCTCTGCAACATGCTTCTATAAACTCGAATATAATACCAATGATCACTCTAGGGACCTCTATGCCTGTACAAATGTGAGTTTCTTGTGGCTATTTTGCCTCTGTATCAATCTCAAAATCCCTTTCTGGAAAATTCACACCGAAAAATCATATTAAAATATATACAAATCTATTTACAAAACGTATTAAATAGCGAATATCGAAACTAGATTCTTTCTGCGGTCCAAACTGCGACTCTACAAATCCCTTTAATCCCCTCAGTGATTATTTTGTAAGGAACTGCGAGATGGGAATCGTGTCTGATCGCAGTGTCGAGATGTTCTAGTTCTTGGTCTCTAAACAGCTTAATTATTGATGTGAGGTTCTCTATTTCCTGACTGGTACCCTTTGTGCCATCTGTACGTGTCAATTCAAACTGGTTAGCCAATGTACGTAATTGTTCGTTGTAATGACCTCCAATGATGGTTTCAACGGCTTCTGTACAGGCCATCGCAGCCTCTGGAGACAGTAAAGAGGGTAATGCACCCATAGCGACAGCTCCTACTTTCCAGAGTGGTGTTATTAGGGAGGGACGTACTCTGTGCTTTAATTGCAAGTTGTTGAAAGTGGCACGATGGTGTACTTCTTGCTCCCACATGTGATATAATGTGGGTCTCAAATGAGGATGCGAATTATTGAGGATGAAACGTTGCCCTCTGTAGATGAAATCTGCACCAAGTTCACCGGCTTGATCAACTCTGATGGCCCTCTCGAGGAAAGCCCTTTGGGCTTGTGACATGGGCTCAAATTTAGCAACTGATATTTGGGGGGTGTTGGATACGCTATCCGTTTCGACAGTGGTAGCCTTAAGAGGTGCGAGAACCGAAAAAGGTCTGCCCTTGTAAGCTTTTCTGATCAATTGGTACCTATACATTGTTTCGGAAAGGTTATGTCTCTGTTAAAATTTGTATTTGTTGTATTGTAGTTGTTGTTATTTTACAGGCAATAAAGTTTCACGGAGTCGTTTTTTTCAGTTTATATTACTATATAATATTATGTTTGGTTCTATTAGAGATGAATGCACATTGGCAATGGCAATTTACGTTTATAATTAGTCGGATGGTATGTCATTGTATAAATGTAGACTATGTATATTTGTATTAATTTACTTCTTCGATTTGTATTTAATATAACATTTGTTAAATGACATGATGAAATGTGCAGATATTTACATGGATTGCATATTATCAACAGATTACTGGATAATGTGATTTTGTTGAGTGAGAATATCGATCATCTTCAGCGACATCTCTGGTTTGTCCTTGTACATTACAAAGAGGCCCTGTAACTGTGCAGTACTAACTGGAATATTCATTCTTTCAAAATGCGCAATAAACTGTTCACAAAGCTCTGTTTCTCCTGGGTAAAACTTGAGGAACATGTGTCTGACTTGGAATACACTAGCGTTACCGACAAACACTTTGTAATCGATTCTACCGGGTCTCATGATTGCAGGGTCCAGTTTCTCTGGATGGTTTGTAGTCATGAAGGTGATAGTTTCCTCTGAGGAAGTGACACCATCCAAGGCGTTAAGTAACCCACTAAAGGTCACTTGAGAGTTAAATCCAGACTCCCCAGTTTGTGTTCTCTTGTTAAATGCCGCGTCAATATCCTCTAGCAATAGGATACTTCTCTCTGGCATGTTATTCATTAAATGGTTCAATCTATCGTCTGTCAAGTTGTTTTCTGAAAGGTTTAAGATACAAATATTGTAATCCATCTCACCTGCAAGTGCCTGGATAAAACTGGTCTTACCAGAACCAGGCGGACCATATAATAAGTACCCTCTTCTATATGGGATACCTCTATCGGAATACCATTTACCATTCTTCATAAACTCGTTAACATCTTCAACAATACTTTCCTTGACTCCTTTGTCCAGTACAACGGATTGTAATGCCCTCTTAGACTTTGGAGACCCAAACTTTCTCCATTCAGGTCCAAACGAAGTATATATAACAGTCTTACCCTCATTTGTCTTCATGGCGATATTCTTGGCTTCGTTAAGAATCTCATTAAATAGATGTCTATCCCTGTATAATGTGGTCAATGTAACAGTCTCATATGGCGAACTATTGACAATATCGAGCATTCTACCTGATCTTTCTCTCTTTATTAGAATGAACGCACCTTTGTATCTAATCCAATGGTTCCCAGGCCCAGGAACCAAGGAAAACTTTGTACTGATCGCACCGTTGTCATGCTGGATATACTGTGTATCAACCGAGAGGTGTTTGGAGATACGTTTAGGGTATCGACTCATCCAGGTAAGAAACCAGGAATATGACTTATCCTTGGATTGTATCTCCAAATCAACAATCATTTGCTGGTAGATGATTCTACTGAGTTTCAGGGCACCAGTACGTGCCAATGCAAGCCCTGTACCAAGGATCATTAACCCACCGCCTGCTGCAAAATAAGGATTATTGGACATAGCATTGTGAACTAACTGGGAGACCTTACCCTTGAGTGAGTTGTCCTCTTCACCAGTTGAAGACTTCAACGGTAGAGAGTCTGATAATATCTCTGGAGGTGGAACAGTTGGCAATTCAGACATCTTATCCTTAATTTAGGCTGATTTGTTTTTGTTTACAGTTATAGTGGAAAAATTTCGATATTATTTATTTTTCATAGTTTTTACATTCAAGTAACATGCATATATATATATATATTAATTGATATTGATCAAGATAATAGAGGTTATGCGCAGTATCTGAGAAAGTTAGAGGTTGGATCCATCTGGTTTAACATCCCTCCAAAGTGGATATTGCATTGGAATTGCCTCTGGGGCCCATTCTGGGTAGGACTGACGGATACAAGCCATTAATTCATTGTAAAAGACTTGATAACCTTTGCCAGAGAAATGCAACCCGTCCTTGAGTAAAATTTGCCATTGTTCACCTCCTTCCCTTTTAAAAGTTTCGTTCAAATTGATAAATGGCACGTTCTCTTCAATTGCAAGTGCTTCCAATGCCCTTGAATACGTTTCAAAATGGGCAGTGTCACGTATAAACCCCTCACCGACCTCATCTGCCTTCAATACATCCCATTTGGACCTATCAATCATTGCAGGCCCAATAAGGATCGGTCTGATTCCCTTATCTCTCAACATATTCACCATCACCCTTGAATTCTCGACATATTCCTTTAAGGGAACGGCCTGCAAACCATTCTCCACAGAATCATTTGATCCAAAAAATACAGTTGCGATCTCAATACCAGATTCACTTGCAAGTATATCTCTCAACACCTTCACGCCCCACCTACTTGTGTAACCAGCATAACCTCTCTGCAGGATGTCCATCCGTCTTGTGTACGCAGCCACCAAAGCAGACCCAATGGTATATTGTTCAGCTTCAAAACAAAACTCAGTTATGGAATCCCCAAACAATAATAGCTTTTGCATAATCTCCAAGTTATATCTCTTTGTCTATTTATATACTTATATATATATATATCTGTTGTACATGTTTCAACCTTCTCGAGAATTTAAATTTGATAACGCGAGTTATAAATATTCATATTCGAATCACACCAATTTGAACGAAATAAAGCATCAGAAAGACAAGGATGGGTGCCACTGAGCTGCATATCAAGGCCGACGGAGGGACCCCTAAATGTGTTCGATGCAGGGAGCTTATTATGTCTGGCCATGCATATGAATTGGGTGATGATAGGTGGCATACGCATTGTTTCTCCTGTTTTAGATGTGATAAACCACTCAGTTGTGACTCCGATTTTCTAGTTTTGGGCACAGGAGCCTTGATTTGTTTTGATTGCTCGGATTCATGCAAGAGTTGTGGTAAGAAGATCGATGATTTGGCAATAATTTTGCCCTCTTCAAACGAGGCTTATTGCTCAGATTGTTTTAAGTGTTGCAAGTGTGGTGATAAGATTAAGGATCTGAGGTACGCAAAGACGAAGAGAGGACTATTTTGTCTTTCCTGTCATGAACGGTTGCTAGCGAAGAGGAAACTTTATGAGGATAAGAAGCGAAGGTTGAAGAATTTACCGCAGATCCCGCAGCCTGTGGAGCCTGAGGAGAATTCAATTGAAACTCAATTGACACCAACAATACTAGGGGTGCCGGCTAGATCTCCAAGTAGACCTATATCGCCTGTAAGGTCCCCTAAAAGGTCTCCTGAGAGGTCTCCATTAAGGTCAGTAAGTCCTCATATTTCGATATCGAGATCACAAGACAGAACCTCTATGGTCAGAGCCACTTCAGAAACTGTTATTGCTCATTACTTAGATAATTATGGCGATGGAAGTGAAGGAAGTGAAGGAAGTGAGGATGTTATAGAAAAAGCAGCTCAATCAAGTAGTGGGCTTTACCTGGACCCAGCAAAGATTGCTCCTCCAAGACAAAATACTCACAAGAAGAACATATCAATAGATAATATACTGGACGCGACATTGGCTAATGATGTTGATGAAGATGGTAACGTAAATTCTGAAGAATTCAAGGATGATATGGTAGTTAAAGATGATGAACTTTTGCCACCAAAAACCACAAAGGACTTACTCAGTAGAACGCCATTACGCAATTTGGAAAAAAATAAAGATCAATCAGTCATTGTAAGCAAAGATGATGAAGATCTCAATAAATATTTATTCCACAACGAGGACCACGAACGGACAGATGATAATTTTCAAAATAACCGACCATTGGAAACCAGTCCTGAAATATTTACTAATGTATTGGTCAGTCCAGTCTTATCGATCTCCCATGGAAAGGAAGTTGAACATGATCCAAAGAAGTCTGATTTGGATCCAATAATTTCACAAACCCAAAACAATTACGATAATAATTCCCTTTATTCATCATCAAGCATAATGAAATCACCAGTTATGGAATTTAATAAACAAAATTCAAATGTTGGTAGATCACTGTCCCTAAGAAACCCCAAGAGTGCTTTCAATTCAGATAGACCAAAGAATATGGGAGTGACCGGCGTGACTCACTCGAGCCAAAACTCTGTTTCCGATACACACTCTGGTTGGGGTGTCTCATCTTCAAATACACAAATACCACAAGCTGAAACTCCAAACCGCCGTATATCATCTAGAGGTAGAAGTGATGGTACTATGTATGTTACGAAGGATTCTGCACCTGAGAACCGTCCATCTACACCATCATCCCAGGCAAAACTTAACACTTTAGGTAATGTCGCAATGTATCGTACGCCACCTTTGGGTTCATATACAGTCATAGGAAAATTATCAAACTCACACCAGAAAACACAGTTACATAGCAGAAATTCAAGTCAGCAACTTAAGGACACAGAGGTGGGGAATGATATGGGACATGTTAACGAAGATATCGAAAATTCCAGAAATATCCTCAATGAATTAGAACTTGAGATTCAGGATTTACAAAATTTAAAAAAATTATTGTTAAACGATATCGAATCAATTAAGTCTGATAAGGCGTCTATGCTGAAGGAAGTTGAAAGCTTGAGATTGGAGCGTACTTCAATGTCATCATCAAGGGATTTTGAACCACCATTGAAAGCTGTGAATTCTGGTAATGTATTTGAGGATATATCGCCAGTTAAACAGACAGCTCTGGCCATTACAAATATTGGAAAACCAGTTGCAAAGCCTAAATTTTGGAAATTTTTCTCATCATCCAACTCAAATGCAAGTACTTCACCTAAGGTATCACATGGGTATGTATCTCATTCCGGTTCAAGTCAAAATATTGCCGGTATTTTGAGTCCGAATAACCGTCCAGAGATCTCCGGACCTGTTCTTAAGGATACTAATGAATTTAAAGATGTCAAATTAAAACCGCTCTCTAAAATTGCACAATCCTCTACAACATCGTTAACACATCCTAATATCATTAATATGGATGGTATACCTCCACTATACGGATCTACTCTGGTTCAGCGCTGTGCCTATGAGAAATTACCAATACCAGCTATCCTAACGACTTGTATGGTTTTTATTGAGTCAGATGATGAATTTTTAAATACAGAAGGCATATATAGAAAATCTGGTTCACAAGTAGTTATTGAACAGTTGGAGCAGCAATTTGCGAATGGAATTATAATTGATTTTAAACAATATGATATTCATATTCCTTGCAGTATACTGAAGAGATACTTGAGAAAATTACCAAACCCAGTGATAAGCTTTCAAATTTATGAACCAATTATTAATTTGGTCAGAGACTCACATATGATTACAAATTTCCCATTAAGCAAAAATATCGAGGTGGATCAACAAACCTTAAGCTCAGTGATATCCATTTTACAACAATTACCAAAGGAACATTTCGAATTATTGAAAATTCTATCGATACATATTAATAGGGTTGTAAGCCATAAGGATTATAATCTAATGAATTTAAACAACTTGGCATTAGTTTTTGCACCGGGCTTAATTAAAGATTACTCTGAGGAAAAGGACATTATTGATATGAAAGAAAGAAATTATATCATAGGTTTTATCTTTGAGAATTACAAACAACTCTTTAACACATAAACAATGACCTCTTTTTATGAACTTTTTACCTTTACATCATATTTTTTATATGATATTCTTATATATATTTAAGGACATAGACTACTATATTTAGCCCTTTATTTCTTCATATTATCCAAGTATTGACTGTAACCGACCTTTTCCAATACCGCAGCCTTGTCCAAGACTTCTTCTTCTTGCTTTAACAAGAAATTTTGCATCTTTAAGTGATATTCGGGGATAAAAGAACCTAAAATTCTAATAGCCAATAAAGCGGCATTCGTACTGTTGTTTATACCAACGGTGGCAACTGGAATTCCTCTTGGCATTTGAACAATAGAATGTAAGGAATCAACACCATCAAGGACAGAACCCTTGACTGGGACACCAATTACAGGTAAAGCTGTCATAGCGGCAACCATACCTGGTAAATGCGCAGCACCACCAGCGCCCGCAATGATAGCCTTAATTCCACGCTGAGAGGCTTCAATAGCATACTTACTCATTCTGTGTGGAGTTCTGTGCGCAGATACGATAGTAACTTCAAAAGGAACACCAAAATCTTGCATTAATTTACAGGCAGCAGACATGACTGGTAAGTCAGAATCAGAACCCATAATGATACCAATTAATGGTGACTTTAGCTCATGTTGAATTAATCTTTCTGTAATGGAAATATTTATTGGTTCGTTAGTTTCACCTGCGATATATAATAACCTTCTTTCACATTCTTGGGCAGATGAGGCAATTATATTGATATGACCGACCTTTCTACCTGGTTTAGATTCCTTGCCGTACAGGTAAACTGAAGCACCCGGAGTAGCCAAAGCACGTTCACAGGTCTTTAATTCCCCATCCTTTTCATGTGGATCGCCTAGAACATTTAACATGATAGCATGTGTATTGTTAGTGGAGAAATTAACAAAGTTCTTTGGCAATGGCAAGTTTAGAACAGCTCTTAAATGGGCTTCAAATTGGGAAGTAACACATGCGTCGATAGTGTAGTGCCCAGAGTTATGAGGTCTTGGTGCAATTTCGTTAATTAATAATTCATCGTTACCTAAGTAAAACATTTCGACGCCAAAGATACCACATCCTGGAAAGGACTTAATCGCATTTTCAGCTAATAGCTTGGCCTTTAATTGAATGGAATCTGGGATTCTAGCTGGGGCATAACACACATTTAAAATACTGTTTTGATGAACAGTTTCAACAACTGGATATGAGTAGACACGACCTTCAACGGAACGCACAATCATAACGGCCAACTCCATCTTAAATGGAGCCCATTTTTCGGCATATAAACCATTACCCTTCAATGTTTGAAGCGCATCCTGAATACCTTCCTTAGATTTGACAACAAAGTTACCCCTACCATCGTATGCAAGCTTTCTGGACTTCAGCATATAGGGGTAATCGAACACTTCACCAACCTTAAGTAAATTTTCCTCAGTTGGGTCATCGATTGGCAAACTATCTGCCACTCTGATACCATTCTTGATTAAATGTCTCTTTTGGGTGTATTTATCCTGAATCAATTCGATGGTCTCTGGAGATGGGTAGATCTTCAAATTTGTGTGAATCTTTTGTAAATCCTTTAATGTTGAGACATCTACGTGCTCAATCTCAACAGTTAAAACATTACACTTCGCAGCTAGTTTTCTGATATCATCTGGATTACTAAACGAACCATCAACATGTTCAGTAGAGTTACTAATTTGCTTGGCTGGGGAGTTAGCAGCGTCTAAAATAACTGTTTTAATATTAAGTCTGTTAGCAGCTTCGACTAACATACGACCTAATTGGCCACCGCCTAAAATACCAACTGTTCTGGAGTCCATTCTAATTATATATTTAGTTGTATCTGTTTGTGTTTGTGCTTTAGGTCCTTGGTCACTGAGCTTATCTTAATCTGAAAAACAAAGAAAAGTATGGGTTGTGTAATAAAGTACTCTACTACTAGGATATTGAAATATCAATAGTTCAGGTGCTTTTAAATCCAATATGTACCAAACTGTATTTCATCCTTATATAAATTTAATCAATGAAACATTTTTCACTGAAAATTTCAGAGAAGTCAGAAGTACCGAAGTCAATTAATCCAATAATTAAATAGTTTTGGGCCAAAGGCCTACTTATATAAATACGTAAGAAGAGTTTCTTCTAGATTGAGCATCATAAAAGGCTTCCTGGGAGGAGTTATCTCGGGGGAGCGCAGACGATTGTAACTCTGAGGACGTTGTTAGGTGATTCTTCAATTTCTCTTGTTGCTCGGAGATCGAATTCAGTTCTTTCACTAGGTTAGTTCTCTTTGAAGACATAGGTATGGTGGATATATCTCTTGCCTCTTTTAGTGCAGTAATATCCTTTGAAATAATTGCCGTCGAAAGGAGAGCGCCTGTCTTCATCGTTTGATATAAATCCATGTTGTGCTCAGAGACGTATTTTTCCATTAGAACTTTACCGATAGGAAGTTGTTCTAACTTGTTAAATACTTTAAATATTAACTTTTTGATCTTTTCTATTCTCTTTTCTAATACTGGAGATATTGTTTTTTCAATTCCCGATCCATTTGAAATAGTGCTTCTTAATTGAATCATGGTACGGCGTATCTTCGGTTCAGATGACTTCGCTTTGGTCTCTTGATTCAGATTTCCAACTGGGTTTAATAACAACAGATTCTTCAACGATCTCGAACGTGTCATCTTAGTCTTTGCTTTGGGGACTGTAAAGTCAAGTATAGAAGATGTGAGTTCATTCGAATCGCTTAAACTAAAGGAAAGAAAAGAAATAAGACGTTCAAAGCTATTGACTTTGTTGAAAGTATCCACAAAGCATTCTGCACGTTCATCATCCTGATTATTAGAGCCTTCTTGGAATAAAGTGTCCAAATCTATGTCTTTAAAATTCTGAGTTATTAGATTAAACTTGGACAGAATTCGTAAATCTGGGAAATTGAGACAAATATAGATGAAATGTTCCAATGTCGGCTTACCTAAGTTCACCAATGTATGAAATTCTTTGACTGCGCCATATACATCTGACAATACTGTATACGTTTCTTCCGACGGTGTAGACTTGAAATCCAGTGTCTTTAGTACGTTTAAGCTCCTAACCAAAGTTGCTATCTGCTGAATGATATGCAAACTCTGATAATTGAAAAATTGTGGGAAGATAATGAAATCCTTGAAAATTGAAATGTATTCATCCTGTAAGGCCGTCTCTAATGGTGCAGTCATTTTTGCATTTGCATCAGTTAAAGATATCAACTGCAAAATGTTGACTCTTCTAAACACACTCAAGATGGTTTGATTGTCATGTTGACCATCAATTAAATAACCTATTAATTTTAACATCAACCCTGTGAAATGATTCTGAGTTTTCCTCTGTGGCATCATCAGTATTTCCTCTACAGTACCTGCTGAAGTGGTGATTGGTTTCGTCATAAATTTCATAAAATTGTCTGAACTATGCTTAAACTCTCTCCTAAGGGATACTTTCTGCTTATGTGGTTCCTGAGCACAATACAGAATCTCTTCATCTAAATCATAGTAAAAATCCCATAAATCTGTTTGATATTTGAAAATCGGATTTGCAGTTCCAATAATAAATGGCATCTGACTAATCTCTGATAATGATTCCATGTGATTTCTTAACGTATCTACTATAGATACATCAATATATGGAAATATCAATATTTTATTCCCACTAAAATAATCTGGTGGTGTTCTCCCTTGGAAATGATTGATTAAATTTGATAATGAAAGTATAAATTGTACTAAAGTGTCCTTTGTTAATAATGTGGAACTAATGAACAATTTCCAAGTGAAAGTCTTGGAATCTATTCTTGAAAGATGTGTAATAAATTTAGACAAAAATGTCAAAATTTCCTTGTTTAAATTCAGCATAATCTTAATAGCATCATATCTTACTAAATCATCTTGTAATGGAATGTTTTTAAAGAATGGTGGTAATGCCTTTGGAAAGAATTTATTAAATGTATATGAGATCATGTGTTCATGATAGAAAATATCGTTTCCATAAGCGTCCTTCTTTGGAAATACAGATATCTCTAAGATTTTTTGTAGTATTTGATTTTTTGGATTGAAAATCTCTTGGACTATGCTTTCATCATCTATAGATTGTAAAATATTTTGTAGACTTACCATAGAATGCATACCATTTAACAATGATAAATCAAGACTATTAATAATATTAAAGCAATCAATCAAAATCTGTAAATGGGTGTTGTGTGGACAAGTCATGTAGTAATGCAAAGTCATCACCAGTAAAGGCTTAAATATCATGAAATTTTTCATAGTGGTTCCAATAGCAACAGCACTAATATTTGCACCACGTTCATCATTCTTATTCAATACAGTGTTGACTACATTGATAAAGAACAAAGTATTATGCTCGTTATCCAAATCGTTCTCCGTGTCATTAGCTAGCAACTCTTCCTCTTCTTCCTCTTCAAATAGGATACTATGTCGCTTATTCTGTGTGCTATTCTCCAAGAGGGTTTTCTGGATATGCCTTGATTCTGACGGCAGTAATTGATAATCCATTGTGTATTGGTTCTTATAAAGTATAAACACAGTAAAATCTGGCTTATCAGGGTTTCTTTCGGCACTATCTGGAATCATCAAATTAGCCAAATTCACTGAATTTGCTTCCTTGGTGCCAAATTGAAAGGATTTAAACCCTGGAATACTTTGGGGGTATTGGTGCCTTAATATGGCACCTAATTTGTTATCAAAGGTGCTGGATAGGATATATTGGATATTTTGGGCCTCTGGCTTTGCAGCTGTGGCCAACAACTTCTTAGTTTCAAACATATAAGCCTCCTGTGTACTCAATTGTAATTAATGAGGCTAATATTGGTTCACTTCTGGGTAGATCTCTTATTCAGCTTATGTCGAATAAAATATTACTCAATCATTTTCCTTCAAGATAAAAATTATTTCCGCTTTTCATTTGACACAAATAAAGTGTTTTGTAAATAAATAAATAAGATGATGAAGGGTCAATTTTATTATACAATGTCTATATGTGTGATGTGGTATGTAAATAGGGAGATGGATCATTTTAGGGAAGATAATTTTTCGTAAGTGAAGAAAACAAGGGCATTGGATGGGCCTGCCCTTAATAATGTTATACCAATGCCTCTGTAGAAGCCAGGGATACCATATTTCTCTCTTATAATGTTCATGGTATCCAGTAACCCGTGGTGTTCTATTTGCATAACTGATTTAATTGTGTCTACAGGGAACATGATGCCGTTAAAGGCAGTACCAGCAGCGGCACCACATAATAGAAGTTGCCACGTCTTCAATAGATGGTCTGAATTTGTTGCTATAAATGCCCTCTTGAGGAATTCATATGTGCCAAACCATATCAAACTCCCAATGGATTCCCTTATAAACGTTCCCGAGAGACCCTGCCATAATCCAAAGAAGCCTTTTTCCTTAATAATGGACCTTATCGTCGCCAATATCGACGTATCTCTGTTCTCCTCATCCATCACTATCTGTAAATTCACCGTCTGTAATCTCACCTTAACCAAATCTACTGGGGTAACTACCAGACTTGTGCAACATCCTGAAAAGCCACCAGCTATTAGTATTATTGCTAGTTCGCTCCACGCAGTAGATCTTTCTAACATCAAATAACATTGATTGTACGCTACAAACAAACATGCATGTTCTAGCATTGCACCCATTAGTGGTGACATAATTCCCTGAAAGAATCCCCTAAGGATACCTTCGTTCTCATAGGTGTATTTGATGCAGGACCACGTTGTTGGGAACACGTTGGAACCCTGGGTCTGCATCCTCACTTTGACGGTATCAAACGGGTACTCGACAAACTTACCAATAGCACCAGCTATGGACCCTATTATAATCTCGAAGAGAGCGTTCTGGAAGCCTTGGTGGGAGTCCTTCATTCTTGTCCTTTTGGTTTTATTACTTGGAATTTGATTAGTTTCAAAATTTTCACCGAAAAATATAGAGTAACGTCGATCACTTTTCTTATAAGTACTATGAAGATATTCTATCTGTGCGAATATGGTTGTATCCATGATAGTGTGAAGTTTAATAGCGCTGATAGTGCTTTTAATTCCGAGGGTGATAAGCACTACCGCAGTTGGTGACATTATGATAGAGTAAGAAATGCATCGACAAGATGATTTACAGACCCTGAGATTACTGAGTTTTAGTCAATGACGTAAAATACCAAGAATAGATGTTTATTACTCGTACATAAATCGATCCAGCACAGTCAACTTGTACCAATATCGTAGGATCTCTTTATTTAATTCATCGATGACCTATCTCATCGCTTATTTAATATGCAAAAATTACGTCGTCGAATGTGATATTACATTATCCGTAATAAAACCAAAGGTAAACTAGTCTATATGTGACAGAAACACAACAAAGCATTTACATTACATATCCAAACACATTTAACTACACTTTACCACACCTTTTATTCGTTATACCATCCACTTAATTTACTTATAACCTACTAATCTAATTTATCATTTTACCCGGCTTTACTTACGAAAATTTTTCATTTTATTTCTTAATTTGAAAAATTATTTAATGTCAACTTTATTAACTACTATCTTCACTCATAGACGACCAAGATATAGTCTGCTCTCCGCTTAAACTGATTATTTCAACATGAAGTACCTAGCCGCTTATTTATTACTAAACCAAGGTGGTAACACCGCCCCATCTGCTGCTGACGTCAAGACTGTCGTCGAAACAGTTGGTATTGAAGCTGATGACTCCAGAATTGCTGAATTATTAGCTGGTTTCGAAGGTAAGACCTTAGATGAAGTCATTGCTGCTGGTGCCGCTAAGTTTGCCTCAGTTCCAGCTGGTGGTGTTGCCTCTGCTGGTGCTGCTTCCTCTGCTGGTGCCGCTGCTGGTGCCGCTGAAGAAGAAGTTGAAGAAGCTAAGGAAGAATCTGACGATGATATGGGCTTCGGTTTATTCGATTAAGAAAGATGTACCTAAATCTACTCCCCTTCTTTATCTTTCATATTATATTAGCATTTTAATTAGCATATACATAAATATATCTATCAATAGACTAATTTAAAGAAAAATCGAAACACTTTTTTTCAAAAAACAATACCAACTATTCTTATAGATTTATTTATACAGTACGGGCAGTCGAGACTAGTTTGGTGAATGCAAGGGATAATTCCAATACCTTATCTTGTAGGCCGTCAACCTTGTGAGCAACAGGAATTGTTTTCAAGATTAATGGGGATAGGAGAACCAAATTTTCAAACAATACATTATCTCTAGCGACCAAAGAACCATTATTGATACATTCCATTACTTCACATAACCCATTCAACAACGTTATTAACTCGATCTTACGCATGTTTGGAATGGGTGCTTTATTGAATAGACTCTCGTCAAGAATAAATCTGCGTAACACAATTGCTATACGACAAACTAGATATGGCACAGAGACATCTCTTAATAACAAAAAGTCTTCACCAAAATTTTTTACAAAGGCAACTAAATCCTCTAGACATACCTTTGAACATCTCTTTTTGCTTAGCAAAGCTGGTTCAACAGTGGAACCAAAAATCTCAGCAAAGTTAATACGGGCCAAATTACCAGAGACCTCTGTTAATGTCTCACCACTCTTCAATAAGATATCTTCAATTTCATCCAAATGGTACATAAAGGAACTTGACCAAATAACAGATAAGATATATTTCAATTGTTCCTCATTGATACTGCGAATGATCTCCTTCTTTAAGAATATCTTACGATATTTGAAATATTCTTTGATGTCATCGTCCTCAGTTAGTAAATCGCTTTCATCAGTAGTACGTTGGATGGTGTTAGCAAAAGTTTCGACAAAAATACCTTCAAAATCATTTTTGAACGATTGAGATATATTATTATCAGTGAATGAACTGAAAATTTTGATGGATAACTTTCTGAAGGACTTGGACGCAAGAATCCAAATTGATAAATGCTTTTCTTTGCTTAGGTCAATCAAGGACTTCCTTCTTATTATATCAGCCAAGTTTCTCAGAATTCTCAATATATATTTCTCCTTGTTCAAAGGAATATCACTAGTTTCAATAGATTCTAACCTTTGAGCCATTATTTCACATGCTTTGTAACTAACAGCTTCAAAAGTAGGTACTCTAGCCATATTATTCTTAGATAATTTTGGTCCGAGTTTCTTTTCAATCTTTTCACGTGTATCAAATGCTAATGTACACATATTACTCAATTGGAATAAAATTATTAGTTCTATCTCCTTGGTTTGTTTCAACCCAAAAATATTCAAACTATCAAGAATTGTTTGTTGGAGAGTTGAAGGTCTAACCTTATCTTTTGAATGTTCGGGAAGTAGTGGATATCTAGACGAGGCACTAAATATATTTAATGAGCTCTCGACAAATTCATAAGAAATCATATCATAATTCTTCATTAGTTCATATAAATATGGGAATCCTAGAATTAATTCAAGAACACAATCGTATTCAGTCTTGGATGAAAGTTCATTAGATTCTTGAGAGTCGCTGTAAACAACAGTATAACCAATCCAGATCTGATGACACTTTTTTAAAATATCTTTAGGGATATTTTCTAGACTGGTCATGACTTTCAGTAACTCCTTAAAATTGTTAATGGCAACATATTTAACTGCTGTAGAATGAGATAAGAATAGCCTTTGGAAAAATTTTAATAAAGTCAACCATGCATCTCTCGTGTTTTCTGTGTCAGATTTAAAATTCTTGAATTGTAATGGATATAAATTCAATAACCCTTTAAGCATAACATTATAAAAATTAACAAAATCAGCGACATCATCTTCACTCTTGACGTTACTTAATAAAGGTTTTAAGACTTCTGAAAAACTAACCCCCCAAGGCGGTAAGCAATTTGAATGAGAATCAATTATTCTAAAAAACGTTTGAATAGCACCATTCTTAACTTCAATTCTCTTTTCATTGGAACATTCCATTAGATTCTTCAACAAGTAAATCCATAAGCCGTTGTATACTGCATACGGTTCAGAAGTATCAGATTGTATTAATTCGACCAATCTTGAACCATGGACCATCTCTGAAAACTCCTTGACCTTTTCGGACGGAATTGCAAACTCAGGTTTCATTCTAACCCTTAGATAATCACCAACAAGCCAAAACTGACTTATGGACGAGAATGAAATATTCAAATTCTTCTCTTGATTAATGAAATTAACTAATGTATCGATAAGATATCTTGTCGTGTCAAACGGTAAAATCTGTAAGAAGTCATCTGAGATTAATTTGAAAACATCATAAGATACTTGGATCATCTCGGTATGTTTTTGCAAAATAGCATTGATCAACGAAGAATCACCAGCATCATTTATTGTTAGAAACTCAGATTCCTTTGTAACTAAATCAAATGGAGAATTTATAATTTTAAAGACATTCAACCATGAACTATTTAACATATCACCAAATTCGTTTAGTATATCCTTTAGAGTTGAAAGTATTTGAAGTAAAATATCAGATTCTGTATTAACAATACCTCGATAAACTTCTTTTTTACCTACTGGCAATTTTTTCAGGGAACCAATTGTTTCCCTTAATGCAACCATAACTATATCTTCTAATGAAGAAAACTTCTTACTTCTTAATTCTTGATCGTCTAAAGTACCGACATCATTAATTGCACTTTTTGTAATATCTGCAAAGATTCTTGTGATGTACAAACGTAAGGAAGTGCTATTGATTTCACGACTGGCAATCAATTCAATAAAATAGTTGATTACAAGATCCCACATATCCTTGCCTTTAGTCCCATGCAAAAATCTACTATAATTATATGTTGTAATTTCACCTAATTGTGTAACATAAAAGCCCTTGTTATAGATACAATTGTTAACATCGTCATTTTTCGATGTTGGATGGTATTCAGAAGTCTCTATGTTCAAGAATAGAGTCTTTTGCGATTCAGCAATCAAGCTTTCCAACAGTGTGCAGAACGTTTTATTGGAGTACGTAGATGTACTTTCGAATAATTTCAGAACGTTGCTTTCAATGGTCGATATATCATTCTTGGAGATATCTGGTGCACTTGGTACATCTTCCGAATAGAATGTTTCCATGAAATCGACAGATGGGCCATAAATGTAATAGGATACCCATTGCCATGTTATGAAAGTATGAGTCCAACTCTCTCTATCAAATGATGGACCTAATGAAATTGATAATGAAATTAATGCCCTGAATAAACTAACGTGCCTTGAACTGAACGTTCTAGGATGCAACGATTTCTTATAAAAGTTTTCCGAGGAAGATGCCCTCGGAGATGAGCCAATTAGAGTTTCACTAATGACATTCAACATACCTGAGGTAGTATTAATACTTTGATTATGATCAAACTTCTCCGTAATCTCAACTGTATCAGCGACCTCTCTTTCAATTTCAACATTATGGACAATAGAAATAGAAAACAATGAAAGACATTGGTTTAATTTATCAGTTAAACCCAATAATCCAGTACCATGAGTGATCTTTTGAAATGCTCTTACTAATGAATGAAATAAGTGTGTATCAAATGACGTCGAATAAAGGAATAATTTATGGATATCATACAAGCTATCAAATAACCCATCAAAAATTGCCTTTGATTCCTTAATATCGTCCTTATTATCTGATTGAGTCGTTTTAAATGCCAAAGCACTCAGATCCTCGGACCAATGATTTGTTAAGGACAAAATCAACCAAATTATGTAACCATAATTAGTAGATGGTGCATGAGATTTATCTAACAAATGGATGTATTTGGTCTTTGCCATTGATTCCTCATTGGAGATCATTGGAGTATCCATTTTTTCAATAATTGTAGATTGACCAAGAAAATTAGCGCATTCTTTGGTTCTTAATAAATTGATGCATTCGTTCAATAAATTTGTAACAACATGTTTCTTGTCTGGGTAGAAATCATATGCCATGTATACTGATTTAATCATTTCAAAATCGCGTGATACATCATTGAATATCTCTAATACCAAAATTCTATACCAAGAAGGTAAATTAGAAGTTAGAGATAAATTATGGATCAACAACGAAAATATGACCTCTAATTCTAATTCTAGGACAGTCAAATATTCCTTCTTCAATAATAATTTTATGCAACGACAACTTCTCACCACTGTTGAAAATTCCTTGGACGCCGATACAGTACGTAACAGCAATGGAATGGCTTTAATTTTCAACAAAAACTGAAGGTCTTCAAATTGAATAAAAATATGTTGATTATTTTGCAAAATTGATTCTAAAATTTCTAGTCCGTAATCCATTGAGATATCCTGAATATCTAAAAACATATCGTCGTCACTTTCAGTTTGACCACCTTTGGATTCCATGGAGGTAAACAATGCAGCAAATACTCTATTTGCATCGTATCTATATGCATTAATCTTAATTGTATCACTGTTATTAACCAATACATCATACGTGTCCTTCAACTCCTGTTGTGTTTCCACTTGGGACACATCCCATGTGTACACCAATCTAGTAAATATTTCATCCACTAATTGCTGTAAAGCAGCACTTGCGGTACCATAAACAATAGGTGATTTATGTGGTACCTGTAATAAATTCGAACAACACTTCAACAATTTCTTACAAAGTGTACCTGTCAGATACTTTGCGTAAGTTTTGAAAAAGATTGGCACAACTTGCAGGACTTTCAGTTGAATCTCCATGGCAAGATGTGTAGCCTCAATAAACCCATCCAAAACCTCTGAGAGCCTCACAGTTGGAATACACTGTGAGGTAGACAGTCCCTGTAGACATTGGATGGCCAATGATGTCAGTTTTGCATTTCTGGAGGCACAGGCCAGGATAAAGGGAACAACGAAATCGGGGTGTATGAGCAATTCCTCGGAGGAATGAACGGTTTTTAATATCTTTATGGATTTGTCACTGGCATGTTTAATTTGGGTATCACGTCTCTTGGACTCAGACGACAGGGAATGTAATTCTGTGTCTAGTTGTTTTTGTAATGTTAAAAATTGGACGTCTGGTATGCCCATGTTGTCCTAAATTGTATCAATTGACTACTTTCTTTGGATAGCTCTACCTGATTCCAATTATAATGTCTAATATCGCAAAGCTAACACTACAGAAACCTTAATATATCTGTAACAGTAGCAATAAAATGAGAGACAACTTGATTATCAATAAATATCAAACTCATTTTCGTTTAAAAACCCTGTTTAGAAAAAACGTGATATTGATCACGTGATTTTCAGGAATAACAATTTGTTATTTTCATTTATTGGATGACTCTATTATAGTTTGATAAGTGTGTTAGAGTAACATATTAAGGTCTGTAAGTCCACGAAACGAGCATTACGTACAGGAGGTACTACAGATAATTTTAGAATACACAGAGAAAGACGTTTGAAAACCCCTTTTAGAGAATATCAGAGGTCCACTAAATCCGAGGAGAGAGAGAGAGACACACACACACACACTTAATTGATATTCATATAGGAGAATCATAATGGTTGGTATAAAACCGGGGACCATAAGGGTTATAGCGAAATTACAGTTTTCTAGCGCTCGAGCCTTTAATCAGAAGAGGTTCGCATCCACTTTAAAGGATGAGGAGTGCAACAAAGAATCAGAGAATGGCACCCCTACGCCAGGTACACCGAAGAAACTAGATCTTGGAAAGTCAACCTCTAATGAAACAAATTACGAACCCAAAACTAGGCCCAAACAGTCTAGTATATCTCAATCAAAGAGATTCGACGGAAAGATGCAAACGTTAGTGCCTAGAGTTCCAACTACAGACTATATCTCAATCTCTGATATTCAATCAGAGGGTCTATTTGCCGGCTATAGACCGCTATTTTTAGGAAACTCCACTTTACAGGGTTCCGAGTATTTATCAAGGTTTACGCCAGAAGAGGCGGCTAAGTCAGATGTTATAAATAAGTTGGTTGAATCTGTGGACAATGATAAAAGTATTGATTTAAAGGAAGTTATTGAGAAACTTAAGGATTCGAATTTAAAATATAATAAAAAACCTGTTATTCCTTGGGATGCATCCATTTGTGGAATGGTTTATCAAGATCAACCATTTAAGGGTGTCCCAAGAGATGTTGTTACGAAGTTGAGGCCTTATAAGTTACAAGAAGGGACAAAAAAGGAATCAAAGAATGAGGAATCAAAGAATAATATGATTGTAATGAGAGTTAATAATCCTAGAATTAATGATGAGTTGGAAATGGTCAATCTATTTCAAGAACCAGGAAGCTCATTGCCTATGAACTACTATAACAAGACAGAAAATGACAGTCCACAAGGGGTGGATAGCAACGCTAGATCTAAATTTATTTTGTCGAGAAAATTTTATGAGGTTGAAGCCAAGACATTTGCATACAGATTTAAATTTATCAAAGATGATAGATTATTGGTAAAGACTAATACCAAAAAAGTAAACAATCTACTATCTGATGTCTTTCAAAAGATGACGGGCTTAACAGTTTATTCAGATGTAAAAGAGACTAAATTACCCCTTTATATTTATCTCCAACCAACGATCCTTTCAAAGAGATCATTTAAGCGAGCCCTTAGAAAATCAATAATGGATCAAATATTTCCAATTTACAACACAGTACTAGCATCATATGATTCCCCTAATGAGGCAAAGAGGTTTGAAAGAAACACAAATAGTAATATTACTGGTGTCATAAGTAAGATTGCTGATAATGTACCATCAGTACGTTTTAATGATACCTCTTCTGAAATTGATTGTTTAATCTCAGAAAGCCCAGTCCCTGGCTTTAAGAGGATGCATTGGTTAAAGCCTACTAAGAGATTTAATACATTTTGGGGTAAAAATTCAAATAAGGATTACGTTTACAGTATTAGTAAGAATGAAACAATAACAAGGAATGGAATCAAGTATATGTGTCATCCTAATAATATATATTCTCAGACGTTTGCAAAAGCCTTTAACGATTGGGATTATTACACCTCATAACGTTTATCAGCAAATATTCATGTTTATACTTCAGCTCATTTCAATTAGATTTTTTATAATCTATCCTCGTCTATATTCAAAACCAGAACTCAACTTTAATGATTATTAATTTTACTTATTTATGAACTATTGAATATTATTATATTTTTTCTTTTGAATGCTAATTCCTATGATCTTATAAAATAGGTGAAGTGGCCAATATTTAATTTCTCCCGTCACATTCATAATTATCACTGACGGCGTTGTCTGGGTAATCATTACCAAATTCATCGTTGCCGTCTTCATTTTCATAATCCTCCTCATTATCATCATCAGAGTCGGAGTCAAAGACAACATCCTTTGTAGTGTAAACAAACACCTCTTCTGGTCTATCTAAGCCAATTCTTTTCTTGACCATCTCCTTTCTATTGTTCGAAGTTGAAGAACTCTTTGAGTTTTCACTAAAAGAATGCCCACCAAATGTCTTTAATATGACATGATCTGTAAAATATATGATATTATCAATAGTGTAACTGATTCTATCTTGTGCAATTTCTCTATAGTTTGTCTTGGTGTTAAATTCTACTTGGTTGATACTCTCAACGTCCTTACGAGAAATTTCTTCGTCTTCATGTTTTTCATCAAATAAATTGTTTCTGCGTGAGCTGCTTCCAACCCCGCTGGATAAGGAAGTAGTTTTAATCATGTTTCGTCCAAGAAAATCGTTATTTCTGTTGCTATATTTATTGTTATCATTAACGTTAGATTCTTCTCTTGTCAAGGCATTCTGCACCCTTAAGGCGTATTTGGCAAAAGCGTAGCCTTGTTGTTCATCCTCATAAATTGGTCTTCCCAGTATACTTTGAGCTTGTTTCTTTCTTTCAATTAAGGTTAACCTCTCTAACCATTCCCAAACAATAAATGTGGATCCAATATAACAAGTCGTAGTAAATAAGGCACCTAACTCAAGAAACCAATAGTTTGTGACATCAGCTATAAAGAACCCAGGTAACAAAAGCACAACTAAGAAAGTCAAGTAAGTCATGAATGCCATTTGGAAAGATTTAAAGCAGAAATTTCTCTTCTGTATCATATGGTTAATAATCAAACACGCATATGACGTTGATATGACTATCTTGAACAGATAAACAAATGGTGGAACAATTTCCCAATTCCCAGTTAGTGTTCCATCCCTCAGAGAATGATACGATGGAATCACAGATAATATATTTGTCCCAAAAGCAAGAGAGATACCAACAAAGAAAATAATCCTTTTCTCCTGGTTTCTTTCAAAGCTTCTCATCAAAATAAAGACTTGACAACATTGTAAAATCAAAGTCGATAAAAAGTCCAACGTAATAAAAGTAGTATCCTCAGAGAAGAAATTCAACATGGAGTATTTCCCGATACTACCATAATTATTATATTGTCGTTGTAGTCGCTCCAACAGTCTAATCAACGCAATCGATTCGTTGATTGCCCCTAATGTTGAACCTAACTTCATTAACCTAGATGAATAAACGTGGGGCTTGTCATTCGTAATGATATAAGTCAAAATCGATAGAGACACAGAGATGACAAAATTGGCAGTTAGAGACATGAGAACAGGGTACGTACTATATTGGAATGCACCACCGTTGGAATCCTTTAGATTAATGTAATATTGCCAGTCATTTCTCACAGAAGACACATATCGAGCATTAAACCCACGCAGGGAACCTGTATTGTACGACGGATGGCCGTCATGGCAATAACTTCTAAATATAATGTGATCAGCATAAGTCACTCGGTAAGGAAAGTGGGTACCAATTAAAATTCCATTATTTAGATCGTGTTCCTGACAACTTGGGTAAGAGTATTTCTTACCATCAGGAGCAATCCTCCAGATGTTTCCGTTCATTGTAGGGACACCCTCTCAAGGCAGGAGTAGTATATTGTGGTTAGAAACAATAAGGCTGTTCTTTAAAAGCAGCAGATGACTCCTATAACCAAATAAAAAGACGTATTGCTTTTGCACGTTTGCTTTTATTCTTCAAATATCAACTAGTGTAATTTTTCATTTGTCCGCTAAATATTGGAAATTTTTGTCAAACCTTTGCAAATATCATTCACTTTTAAGAGCACTACAGTTTTATTAGAAGTGTGATAGAGCCTATAAGAAGTCCCAGTGAGTATAATATGACTGAGGGACAATTTAGCAACTCTCATGAACCCTCTTTGAGGTCTCGAGAACATATTCTGGTGATGAGTAAGCCAAGAATGCACGGTACGAGGCTACCAAAATCTCCCTCAGTGCCTAATTTCAGGGGCCAGCATAGTTCTGAAGACATGAAGAATAGCGTATTATCATCTAATGACACAGCAAGGTTGAGGAAGTTAGGTCTTTCTCATGACCATCTAGCTCAGGGCAGGCAATTCCACCATTTGATCAGTGCAGACTTGCCTCGTTCTCCTTCTGAAGAGGGCTCCAATCTAAGTGTAATTGATTTATATGGGGATGAGGATGATATTGACGATATTGTAGCTAGTATCCATCACAGCCCTAAGAAAAAGAGTATTTTTGCAACTGAAGAATGTGAAACTGAAGATGTATCGGATAGTGATTATGAAACAGAGACAGAGAACAAGGCAAATCGCATAACCATAGGACAATCACCTGCCATTAGTGGTGTACAACAACAGGATAGTCATTTTGATAGATACGGTTTCAAGAAACAGTCATCGTATGTTTCTGAGGACGAGTATAATACATGGTGGAGAGAGTATTCGACATACTGTGTAAGAAGGAAACATAAATGGATGGCCAAATTAGAAAGAAGTGGGTTGCCTGTTGATGAGAAGAGTGCACCGACGAGATTCCCCCCAAGAACTGAGAAGTTAAAGAGGTATGTGAGAAAGGGCATACCTGCTGAATGGAGAGGCAATGCATGGTGGTATTTCGCCAGAGGTCAGGAGAAACTGAACAAAAATAAGAATGTTTACGACAGATTAGCTGTCAAGATAGGTCAAATTATGAAATTGGATGATAGAGAGGCTCTATATCCAGACCTAGAGATCATTGAGAGAGATTTAAATAGAACCTTCCCAGATAATATTCATTTTCAAAGGGAAGCAGGTAAAACAGAGGAACCAGAGATGATCAAATCTCTACGTAGAGTTTTACTTGCATTTTCCCTATATAACCCAAAGATTGGTTATTGTCAGTCGATGAATTTCTTGGCTGGGTTATTACTTTTGTTTTTGGATGAAGAGAGAGCATTTTGGATGCTTGTCATTATTACATCTAGATATTTACCCGGTGTTCATAATGTCAACCTTGAGGGTGTTAACATTGACCAAGGAGTTTTGATGCTTTGCGTGAAGGAGTATTTACCCGAAATTTGGACATTTATGAAGCCTAAGAAGAAAGGCAATACAAAACCCAACAGAATTACAATAGCAAACATGTCGAATAATAATAAAACGTCAAACTCAATGATCAAAAATGAATTTCTTTTCAAACTACCACCTATCACTCTATGCACTGCTAGTTGGTTTATGAGTTGTTTTATTGGTATCCTTCCAATTGAAACCACTTTAAGAGTATGGGATTGTATGTTTTATGAGGAGTCACATTTCTTATTCAAGATATCATTGGGTATATTTAAGTTAGGAGAGCATGATTTATTGAAACGTAAGTCAACTGGCTTAATAAATATTGGCAATAATCAAAACAAACATCGTTCAAATAATCCTGATGAAAATGACATGGAATTATTTCAGCTATTTCAAACATTTCCTAAGACCCTAATCAATCCGAACGACATGTTTGAAAAGATCATATTTAAGAGAAGAATCACATTTAATAGCCTAGACCAAGAAGAGATCGATAGATGCAGAAAATACGTTACAAATCAAAGATCGAAATACAAATTATACATGGAAGGATTGGACTCTGCCAAATTCTCAGTGAAACATGCAAGCAGCGAAGGTAGTAGTGAATTAGTGGCCGACAACACATCAATTTCCAGGCTTGGTAAACGCGAAACGACGCCTATGGATCAGGGAAGCAACAGGATGACCGATCAAGATATAAATGACGCTCTCTCATCGGAGGGATATGGGTTCAGGAGAAATTTATCAGGTGTAAATTGGAATAACAGTATCAAGGAGAAGGTCAGACTGATGAGAAAGAAGAAGGATAGGGGTATTAACTGATCCTTTCATTTAGAGCATTGTGGGCACCTATATAAAATTAAATATTTTGATACCCTTTAGTTATTACATACACTTAATTAATCATGACCATAGCGTGTGGTTGAAACTTTTCAGCTCATCGCAATTCGAAAATTTTTTGAAAAAATAGTTCGCAATACTACATATTAGTAGCAGCTTCAAAGAGATGAATAAACGAAACAGATTAAGTAAGAGCTACCTTGAGATCATTATATTATCGAGATGAACGGTATCTTTGCTATTGAAAAGCCAACTGGTATTTCTTCAAATCAATTTATGTTAAGCATTCAACGCTTATTCAACAACAGTGATGTCTTCTCGAAAGAAATTGCTAAGGCAACTGCGCAAAGAATGCAAGAATATCAAAAGCAGACAGGTAAGAGAGCCAGTAAAAGGAAGTTGAGAAAGGTTTCTAAGGTAAAAATGGGGCACGGTGGTACTTTAGACCCATTGGCTTCCGGTGTCCTAGTTATTGGTATCGGTTCCGGTACTAAGAAATTAGCTGGTTATTTGAGTGGTACAGTTAAAGTGTATGAGAGTGAGGCTCTATTTGGTGTTTCTACTACATCTGGTGATGTCGAAGGTGAAATCCTATCAGAAAATTCTGTCAAACATTTAAAGATGGATGAACTGTTGACCTTGAAGGACAAGTTTGAAGGATCGCTGAAACAAACTCCACCAATTTATGCGGCTCTGAAGATGGATGGTAAGCCATTGCATCAATATGCTAGAGAAGGTAAGCCATTACCAAGAGCCATTGCGCCAAGACAGGTAAATATATATGGATTGGACATTTTCCCAGATTCCCTAAATACAGAACATAAATATTCTTTATTGAGACCAGTTACTGATGAGGCAAAGGATACAGTTAAAATGTTGAATGCCAATTTGTTAAAGGACACGCTATATTTTTCTAAAGAATATTGTGAAAAGCAAGGTTGGGAGAATGAAGTCGCTCGTGTTGAAGATCCAATTCCTCTAACGAAAGAAGAATTAGCTGATATTGAAAAATTAGGTGCTGAGTATCGTGCACCATTGTTGCATTTCAAGGCTAAGGTTTCTTCTGGTACATACATTCGCTCTCTGATCAGTGATATAGGTAAGGCTATGAGAAGTTCTTGTTATATGGTCAAGTTGATCCGTTCACAACAACAAGATTGGTCTTTAGAAAAAGGTAACGTCTTTAAGTTCGAAGACTTCAGTGAAAAGGATGAAAAGGTCTGGAGCAAAGTTCTTGCCGAGGTTTTAGAGAGGGGAGCTGATGTTAATATTCAAGAAGAAACCGCTAAGATAGAAAAAGAACTTGCAGAAGAATTTTCAGCGATGAAGGAAGCTGAGGAAATAATTAACAATAACGGCACTGATGTAACAACAGAAGTCTCTCAAAAATCTGATAGGGAAATTTCAAAAGAAACAGAAGAGATAACTAGTTCAGGCACCAAGAGGAAAATTGATGAATTATAACCTATGCTTATATATATTACCTATAATTGGCAAAATTATGTATCATATAGACCCCTACCCTTTATATTTCCAATATAGTTGCAACTTGGATAATCTAGATCACCTCTCCAAAAATCATAACTATTAAGTAACAAACTCTTTGTCTCCAAACTCGGACAAGCGAACCCAAATGCGCTTGGACAATCTCTAACAATAGCGTAACACATATCGATACATGGTAAAACTTCATAGTAATCTCTTAACGGTTTAATATATTCGTCAATGTACTTATTTCTATTTTGTGTCTTGTCTCTAAAAATATAATAATCAGATGGATCAGTAGAGCAACGAGGGATCGCAACTGAACAGACCCAATTTCTATACGATTCAGCACAATCATCGCATGTTCTTATTGGAGAATACCTAGAATCCTTTTCAATATCGCATGGAATTAGTTGTAATGCTTTACTGAAATTTGCATATGCTGCCTTTGCGATATTCTCATACGTTTCCGAAATCAAAGTTTTGTTGAAGGTAGCAATTGATGAAGTGGGCACTGAGTATTCAACATCTGGGCAAAAATCTAACCCATGGATCACTGAGCAAGTATTATCGTCCTTGGTCTTGAATATAACATTTTTGAAAAGGACCCCACCAGTATCTGATAAACTTCCTCTTTTTCCAATCTTCTTTGTTAAGTAGGCAACATAGGTGGTAGACTTGTTAAGTCCTGTCACATAGAAATATTCGTTCACATTAGTATAACCATCCTTGAGTGATTTTTGTACGCGTAACCTAGTTTCCTCAAGGTCTAAGGATGTATTGTTCGTGGTTGAATTAGTGGCAGATGTGACTAGCCATGGACCATCCTTTATCGCTATTAGTGATCTATTTAGGTATGGGTCGTATAATAGATAATCATCATAAGAATAAATATACACGTCATACAGGGAAGGATCGTAACTTGAGGCATTTACAACTGTAGTTGAAGCAGCACTGGACACATTTGTAACACTACCTGTCATGAGCAAGGCACTATTTTCGTCTGTGTCCAAGACTTGCAGCCATGGTCTTAAATCCCATTGAAACACTAAATCATTCTCTGATATTGAAAATCTATAGTTCCAATGGACCCCAGGATACTGCGATGCATCTAATGGTTCTTTTGTTGTGGTATTAAATACGTCAATAATAACGTATAAGTTAGAGTAAACAGAAGTAATATTTTCATTGGCGTCATAGGAGATTGGGGATACAGCAAGCCATTCCATGTACCCATTTTCGAAAGGAATATGTACACCGGAAGAAATATTTGTCGCTATCGAGTCATTGAATGAATAAACAACAGTTAGACTGATATCATCACTCACGTTTGGTTGATTAACTTGATTACCTGACATGAAAAGGAGAACTTCATAAGTTGGTGAAAATCCTGAACCAAGATTTTGAGTATCAATTGTAAACACATAATAATCTCGGGATCCTGTTGTAATATTTGAATCAATGGGAGTCCATTCTTGAATATTATCTGAATTGAATAAGGACGTCTGATCGTCATCAAGAAATGTTTCCAATCTCTTATCATACTTTGTATATTGAAACGGATAAAATACTTCTGTTCCATTGAATTTATCTATGCAAAAGGCAAATCTTAGTAATACTAACAACTGAAATATTTGTATCAGCATTGGAAATATAGGGGTATGTGATTAGAATATGATCTTGAACTATAAAGAAAATGATAACGCTTATAAGTAAAGATAATTCAGCAAATCCAAATAAAAGTCAGTAAAAAAAGGTCAGCTCTAAAGTGTTCTATACTGTCGGGTCAAAATTACCAGCAGCTACAATCTTTTAACCAAACACGATTGACGATTCCATTCAATGTGTGGTCATCTCTGAATAAATATATGAGAAAAAAAAATGTATATTGAAAAATTAAATGTTTGGCGTTTCAGTCAATATAACTAACAAACACACGTAATAGAGAAGCACCGATTCGATTAAGATGAACCACAGCAAGAGTGTTAAGGAAGAGAATCTTCCATGGGTTGAGAAGTATAGACCAAAAACTCTGGATGATGTTTATGGTCAGACTGAGATCGTCACCACGATCCGTAAGTTTATCGAAGAAGGTAAATTGCCGCATCTTTTATTCTATGGTCCCCCAGGTACGGGTAAGACATCTACTATCGTTGCATTGGCTCGTGATATTTTTGGTTCCAATTACTCTAATATGGTCTTAGAGCTAAACGCATCTGATGATCGTGGTATCGATGTAGTTCGTAATCAGATCAAGGAATTTGCCTCAACCAGACAAATATTCTCGAAGGGGTTTAAATTGATTATCCTGGACGAGGCTGATGCTATGACTAGTGCAGCTCAAAATGCTTTGAGGCGTATTATTGAGAAGTACACCAAGAACACTAGATTTTGTATCCTGGCAAACTATGCGCATAAATTGACACCTGCTTTATTGAGTCGTTGTACAAGATTTAGATTTCAGCCTTTACCTGAAGCTGCCATTGAAAAACGTATTGCTAATGTTTTGGTCCATGAACAATTAAAGTTGAGTCAAGGCGCTGAGAAGGCTTTATTGAAGTTAAGTAAAGGTGATATGAGGCGTGTATTGAATGTCTTACAGTCTAGTAAAGCTACGTTAGACGATCCTGGGAAGGATGAGATTACAGATGATGTGATATATGAATGTTGTGGTGCTCCAAGACCTGCAGATTTACAACTTATCCTAAAGAGTATTTTAGAGGATGATTGGAGTACTGCATATTATACATTGGATAAAGTACGTAGTACCAAAGGGCTTGCAATGATTGATGTCATTGAGGGTATTGTTGAGATTCTTGAGAATTATGAGTTAAAGAAACAAGAGACTAGAATTAATCTATTGACCAAATTGGGTGACATTGAATATGCAATTTCCAAGGGTGGTAATGATAGAATTCAAAGCAGTGCAGTTATTGGAAGTATCAAGTCCAGTTTTGAATTGGAGGTTTGCGAATTATAATCGTATACTGTATAGCATTTTGTATCAAATGATAAAGATCATGATTATAAGTATATCTGTAGTGATGTCATATTTGGATACTTGGGGTTTAGTTGTCTATAATTTTACAGCTCAAGATGGTAATAAATAAACTGAAAAAAGTGGAACAAAATAAAATTGTCGTATTATAGATACCATGGGAGATTATTCTAAAATAACGTGTAATACGTAGTGTTTTTGAATATTATTGTTCCATGATTGGTCCCCAAAAAAGAAGAACCAGCTAGGTTTATTATAACTTTAGCAAACAATTTTATGTAATAAAGAAAGGCCCCAATATAATAAAACTTAGGACATATTGTATCTCCAAATATATACTACTCTTTATATCTTATACAATTTTGCATAACCCATGGAAAAAAAAAAGTTACAACAAGAACAACCTCATATACCTTAAATACGAAATACAATTGGTCTGGTTGCAATAGACAATAATAAAGAGGTAATAATATATTACACCGTACTACGGTACTAAATTATCATGTATTAAAATACATCAATATCCAAAAAGGGAATTTCCGAGTTTCGCGTTGCAAACGCCAATTTAAAATATACCTTCATATAAATTAATTGAGGCTGTTTCAACTATTGAATCCTATCGATCGAGGAATCCATCAGTTAAAGAATCCCCACGACATGAATTCATTATACAGCGTGTTACATATGTCTGCTACGGATCCCAAGCTTCTACACCATCTGAAAGAGGCTACACTTTCAGTTATTCACATTACAGGGACAGACCCCACATTACCATCTCTTCTTACCTTTATTACAAAACTCATCCAATACACGCATGTCTATACCCCAACTTTATTAACCACTTTGGTTTATCTAAACCGTGTTCGAAGGAAATTACCCTCTGATGCCATCGGAATACCGTCCAGTTCTCATCGAATGTTCCTCTCATGTCTTATCCTCAGTGCAAAGAACCACAACGACTCCTCGCCGCTGAATAAGCACTGGGTTACGTATACGGATGGGTTGTTTTCCTTAGAGGATGTCAATCTCATGGAAAGGGAGCTGCTACGATTACTCGACTGGGAAGTTGTAGTTCAGGAAGATGAACTCATCAAAGATCTAGAAGGACTTATACGGCCAATTTCTAAACCACAGAAATTCAGTGAACCTCCTGTACGTTCAAAGTTACGTGAAATCGACTATATGGCTCGTAACGAGAGTATTGAGAGTGGTATCAGTGAAACCGGCACTCTGGTGGGCAGTGTGCACTCTCCTGTCAGGAACAAGGCTGTAGTGGCATCACCAGCGGTCCCTGAATGGAGTGCTGCTACTGTTATGAGCCAATACGGCTTCTAGGCCTCCCCAGAAACAACTATATCCATCCATCAAAACCCTAACAGAAACGCAATTGACTTCTGTCTGGGTAACTAATGAACACTAATTTACTATATAAACAGCGAGTTTGACTTGAATTCTCTCGACTCAAGAACAGAGAACCAACAACATTCTGCGCTGTAAGACTACAGCCAGGGAGACGCGTGATGATACAAACGCTGTGCACCAGTCTGATAGGGGCCAACGTACTCAGGTACCCTCTGAAGCATCTAGTATACCCAAATTTCTGACGTCGTGTTGTTTAGTAGTAACTTGTCTGTTTCTGGGCCATCCGTATGTGGTTTCTGGTCTACTGTATGTATTATCTCAGTATATATACATTCTTACATTATACATATCAACTATTTTGTACAATCCTGTTAGTTATACTACGCTGTATTTCAATATTCTCATCATGTAATTCTAGAGACGAATATTTTTCGTAAATTTTTCATCGTTGTTTAAACTTAAACCTTACTAAAGAACCTTACTAAAGAACAAACAAGCAAACAAAATAAAGATGCAAATGCAACCACCTATGCCACCAGGCATCCAGCAACCCCTGAATTCGGGATCTAATCCACAGGCTACCCAACAGGGCCCACAACAGGGACCACAAGGCTCCAATAAGCCAAGTTTACACGCCCTAGATGACCCAAATGTTTACCACTGGATATGTCAATTAACCTATGGTCCTCAAAAGGAACAAGCACTTTTAGAATTAGGTCGCAAACGTGAACAATTTGATGACTTGGCTATTGTTCTTTGGTCTTCCTTTGGGGTAATGACCTCACTTCTTAATGAAATTATCTCCGTGTACCCTATGCTTCAACCAACACGCCTATCAAACCAACTCTCAAACAGAGTCTGTAACGCACTTGTCTTACTTCAATGTGTTGCATCCCATCCAGAGACCAAACATCTTTTTCTTCAGGCCCATATCCCACTTTTCCTTTTCCCTTTCCTCAACACAACTTCAAGACAACGTACTTTTGAATACTTACGTCTGACTTCTTTAGGGGTAATAGGTGCTTTAGTAAAGAATGATTCTCAGGACGTCATATCGTTTTTACTCCGCACAGATATCGTCCCGTTATGTCTACGTATCATGGAGTCCTCGTCTGAATTATCAAAGACAGTCGCCATATTTATCCTACAAAAGATTTTATTGGATGACGTTGGACTACAATACATATGTGCCACCATGGAAAGATTCTACGCCGTTACTAATGTCTTAAAGGACATGGTTGAACATCTAACAGTACATACCCCTCCTGGTAGATTGTTAAAGCATATCATTAGATGTTACTTGAGATTAAGTGATGATTTGGAAGCAAGAAGACTGCTGAGAGTGGTACTTCCGGCAAATCTAAGGGATCAAACGTTTAGTGAAGTATTGAGGGATGATGTTGGTAGTAAGAGATGTTTAGCTCAATTATTGTTGACATTGGATGAACAACAAGGGGAAGTGCAAGGTCAATGATTCTAATCGGTGGTGAGACGTATCAACACAAAGTAATATCACACATGTGCAAGATTCCAATGTATATTTAGCTTATAATACGACTTGTATTAGTGGCAATTTAATTTTTCATTTATTTACTTTACAAGCATACTTAAAATTTTATACCAATTCATTGTTAAGTGTTTTTTTTGATTTATTGAGAAAATTTTTGAGGAAGGTATCTCAATCTACACATATAAATTTATTTAAATGACAAATATTCTGTCAATTGTAATGATATTTGCCGTTGTGGTGGAAATTTTTTAAAATTTAGGCATCGGTATTCCACCACGTATTCTCAATTAATTGAAAAGTATCAAACTGAGCCTATGTAGGAGAACAAAATTTCCGACTTTAAATTATGACACGATTGAAGTTGGTACACACCTTGAGACAGCCTGTGTAATTCTCCAATTTTCTTAAATCTAGTAGATATTTCTACTTTTGCTGTGATTTTTCCAATTGGGTCCAAATTTATCCTAATGTTTTTCCATTAAGCAGTCTCTTGGTTTTTTTAAAAGATGAAATGTTTATATGAGAAAGCACAGACTCAAAGGATTAGCTGTATATTCTTTGCCTGCCCCTGATATATTTTAATGTATTGCACAATGACGTGTTATTCCGAGGTGTCAATTTTATTATAGAATCCTGGGGGTTGTACTATTCTCATTAATTTTGTAATAATTATTTGTATGATTAAATCAGTGTTGTTGCTAAATAAATTCTATTTATTAGTCTCTGGTTTTATATGAAAAGATATATAAAAATGTCGGAAATTGTCTGGAAACTTTTTTTGTAAATCAACGGGATTACACGGTGATACTCAAATCATAATCGAAAAATATGTTATAGCCAATAGGTAAAATAATTATTCATTGAATTATATTAGGGAAAAGGATAGTACAAACCTATGTTTCTGTAAAAAAATGTATAAATGTTATAGTACAAACTAATTAGGTTAGAGGTAAAATTCTCTTTTATGATTCGACTATCACCGTGTAACTGTTGTTATTCTAACTGGAAATATTGTTAATCCATTTCCAACAAGTAATTACTAAATATGTCCAAAAGAATAGATCTTACCATCCTACGTCAACAATTTTGACACTTTTTGTTGAACCCTAACATTTTTAGGATGGTTAGTGCAAGAATATTAGAGCATGGAAGATTTACATCTGAAACAATAAAAATGACATCTATCACGTCTAACTATAACGCCAATCATGCTCAACCACAAGATATTCTCTTAGATCTTTTAATTCAACTAAAAATATCCTTTGAAAACCACAACGTTACAAATTGATTTAAAACGTTATTGTACTTAATTTCATCTTGAAGTTCATAATAATTATCCTGTAATTGTTTGGATTACATTTTTATTCTAAAGGTTGTATTTTGATTTGTGTACAATTGTGTAATAATATTCTAGTCACATAAACAAATATTTATTCATTTTTACTAGCAACATATGGATAAATGTTGACTATTTGTTTCAACACATCTCGTTTATAGTGCTTTTAAATAAATTGTCGAATATGTTTCTATGCCTGTTGGTTTGTATTCCAAAGAACAAAAAATATTGTAAACTAACTTGTTACAATTGCAGATGTTTTCAGATTGTGGAAGCACGGATAATAATATAATAGAAGTTATATTATTCAGAGTGGCACGGATCGTTTTTATTACTAATGATTGCTGATCTCTTTATATATTATACAATATATAGATTAAAGAGATTACATAAACAGACAGAAATATCTAGTAAATTATGTCGGTATTTATACGTTTCAGAACGACATAATTTATCTAGCGATTTCCGTTAAGTGCATAATTCCAATCTTGCAAGAATGTTCAGTTAATTAATTTCTAATTAATTTCCAAACAGACTCTTTTGACTCGTATTTGGTTGACTCTTTATTCAAAACTGTCGGAGTCAAATATGCTCTAGATAACATGTAACCTAGGTCAAATTGTGGCGTTTTTCAAGTATAATGTTGTTTATTAGCTTAGTCAAGTCACTGTACAACATGTTTGTTGTAAACGGTTTGCAATGATTGACTTAAAGGTTAGAACGCTCTTATAACGGACTTAGAACAGCAAGATTAAACCAGATTAGGAGTTAACCATAAGACAGTTGATAGGTAATAAGTTGTGCCTAGAACAGGTATAAAAGGATATATTTCAGAGTGTTCTGAAATATATTCTTCTCGTTTATAGTCAGAAAAAAGATAAACAACTTAGGTTATTCAAGCTTACGTAAGAAAATACTCTGTGTAAGGAATATCTAGTTTTGGACAAATACATACAGAAACGTATTATACCAGTTTTTACTTCAAAAATGGACTTCAACCATTTCTCGGAAAAGTAATTGAATATTTGTAATTAAACATGAAAAACTATTGTTAAAAATGTCAGACGATCAATTCAACCTAACCAATAATGGTATATAAAGACGTTCAGTTGTTACAACTTCTTTATAATTAATTCCCAACTTCTATCACATTTATATATTAACTATACTCTATAACCAGTCAGTGTATGTTTTAATCTCACAACAATAATATTAAACTAATATCTATCAAATCAGATTGGATAGAGGATAAACATATCTCTATCTGTACTGAGTTATCTCTAATATTTTATAGCCATTCTTCTTAATACGAGGACCTATTTATTCATTGATATCAAAAATTATCTCTCTTTATATAGATTTGTGTTTGGACTAATGCAATTCTTTTATCGGGGTTAACGGTTGGAGTGGCACGACACTGGGTGACGTTTTGTAGTATTAGGATACTGTAAATTGGTTAGTAATTCCATTTTTTCTAATGCAGGGATTTACTCACGTTACTCCTTGTTTGAGTTTTACTAGCAAGTTTTATTTACAACATCTCTTATTGTAAATTGAGTAACGATGGTGAACAACCAGTAATTTCAATATTATATTTATTAAAAAAGCCTCTGTTTGTACCATTGTAACAAGACCATATTTTATATCTTGTTTTCCTACTGTTACATTTTGTACCAACTTTTACATACTCAAAATCTTATTTGTTCATTTCCGACACTGAAATATATTCTTCTGGATATAATTTGGTTACTATTTATTTTTATTTCATTCATTTTAATTTTAATAAATCAATCATGCTTACTAGACTTTCATATGAGTAATGATTCTGTTGCTGTCACAGTTGCGCAACAGTTTTGCAAGGTCATAGCTGAGAATGTTAGTCTTTGATGTACATACGTATAAGTATATATCTATATATGCTAGCTGCTGCGAAGAAACTGTGATTATTCCAATTAGTGCACATGTGATGGAGCCATGTTATAAAATTAAGACCGTGGTCCTTCATGTTTTTTCGTATATCGAGTTGTATTGATATTATTTGAATTAAAGTACGTGCGTTCCTTCACGCCCGATAATGTGTTATCACCGTCACTGCAGTATTTTTCTTTCTCAAGTCACAATATGGACATCCCGCCATTCCATTTGACTAATTCGCCATTGTGACCCGCCTGTTTCAAGTTAAGGTTGCTAATATATTCAGAAACCGTGTATTCCAGTCCATTAGTCATCTGAAACAAGGGCCGTCGACTCGTCAGTATATCCAGAACCTTGGAATGAGAAATGTCTCTGTACTCCTATTTTTTCTATGCATCTAAAGAAGAAATTGGCCCCATTATCATAGAACTCTCTTGGCTTAGCGGACATAGTGTTGTTATTATTCGTAGCATCCATTCTGACATTATAATCTGCCATTTGCAGGCTGACCCCAATATACTCTAAGAACGCGGTAGTGATATTGTTCACTGTATGTCAGATAACCGGCAGAAACCTGCGTTGAGCCTGCTCCGTTCTGAATGCCAGTGCTAATGGTAATAAATGCCGAATAAAGGGAACATATGTTAAATTTTAAGAGGGAAGGATTGGTGATCCCTATATTTAAAATATAAAAGGAATCTTACATATAAAAACAAATAGTAACCAAATCATAGTGAAGAATGAAATATTTCAGAACACGCTGAAATGTATCCTTTTAATATCTTTTCATTATTCTGGTTTAGAGAGTTATCGGTTATTGGTTATCTATTCAATTTTGGAAAAAATATTATAAATGGCTATTATAATAACTTTAGACCTTTAAGAGTTGATCTTGTGGTTGAACATGATTAACTTTATCGCTAAACTTAGTAGATGTCATCACCGCGTAATTTATCAGTTTGATGATAATATACCATGCCCTGAAATTCTTGAACTCACCATCCTAAAAATGTAATCGTTCAACAAAAATTATCCTGGAAGAAAGCTGATCAAACCTGATCGAGTCTTCAAAGTAAAAGATATAAATTGGCTCTTTCTATAAAATTAAATAATTAAACAAAGTAATAATGCATTATTTCTTCTCTTTTGATTTATACTTTCTCTCATTCAAATTCTTCAAAAATAAGTCAGCGCAACTCTTCATAACTCTCAACTTACAGTGTTCTGTGTCTGCACATCCACATTGACAAGTTTGCCAAATAGTATCAATTGAATGAACCAACCAGAATTTGTTAATATCATCCATAGTGTCAACTAAAAATCTATTTTTAACTAATTGAGAGATCGGATGTCTTAAATCCCATTGCCAGTTAATTAACAATTCATCACCTTCAGATATGTCCTTAGTCGCAGTAATAATAAATTTAACCTCGTTAGAGGCTAATTTAATAGTTCCAAGCTCAACGTTTGGTGTGCATGACCTTCTGATATATTTGATATCTTCTGAATCATCAACATTTCTAGCGTCCACGAGAACAGGCCAATGTGGATGAAATAAAACACCTGGTTGAGTTGTACCCCAGATACGATACTGATTATCTGGATTCTGGATGTAATTCTTTTGGAAATCGACCATACCTGAGAATTGGATGATGTATTCACCAGTTTTGAAGGATGTCATTGCAAAAGTTCCCCTTGCGTGGTCATTGATTGATTTTGAAGTGATTGATTCAGGGGATAAATTGAGTGATTTGTTAAAGGGAACTACCCAATCATCTGTGTTGTGATCATCGATAAAGGATTTAATATATTTATCCTTATATTTATATGACTCAGTTAACACCCTCGTTGTGTTTTTCCGTGAACTTGTTGTTGAATTTGATGCAGAACTTAAACTTGAAAACGTTTGGGTATCGATATCGGAATTATTATTATTATTATTATTAATGATTTTGTCGTTGTTAAGAATATTGATTTTATTAAATTTGAAATTGTTTTCAAGTATTAGTTTTTTCTGGTTTTCTATCTGAATCTGAATTTGCATATTCAGACTCCTCTGCTTCTCCTTCTGCTTTTGTTGAAGTAATCGTTTCTTGTCAATTTTAGTTTTGTTTGCCTTGTATTTTTCTATGGCTAAGCCCGGTTTACAGACATTGCAATAAAACTTTATTGGCAACAAATCCAATTTATTCTTCAGTCCGTAGCATTTCAGATGTTGCCATCTATGGCAATGATTACATTGTATCAATTCATTTGAGGCATCTGGTGTTGTTACAAGTTCCTCATCCTTGCCACATAGGCACGTGATTGTATTATTTTGCTTATTCAACACATAAGAATTATCCACGGGCCATGAATCCATATTCGAATCATGATCTTGTAAAATTGCTTGTGTCTGTCTTGGGGACTCAGAACGTGTTCTCCTTAAAGGTAGCGGTCTAGTCACTGCAGCCTCCAAAGCAGCGGCAGCGACTATACCTCTTTTGCTATTAGGTGACGTTGAGACTTTATCATCTAATACTTTCTTGTCATCGTTGCTCGAGGCTGATAGGAGACGGACAGAATCTTTGAGATTACATTTCGCTGAATTCTCTAGAAGGGTGATGGAAGCTGGGCCTGGAGATCTTAATGGATTGAAAAGACTGTCCTTACCTGTTTGTTTCTGTTCGTTTTGGATTTGTCTTCTGATTTCTAGAAGCTTTGAGTGGATGACATTGGGCAATGGGGAAGAGGTAATGTTGTTACCATCAACTACCATCATTATCTCTTTGTAGAATGTATTATATTATGTTCCTTTAATGTGCAGATGGGAAAATAATAGCTCAAATGATAAGATGAAAGTGTTCACTTTTAAGATGTTCCAAATTGGGAATTAAAATTGATCTGTTATATGGACAGACGTTTATGATTGAACTTTAAGAATTCAGTCAACAGAAAAAGTTTAAATCTATAGCAATAGGGAAATTTCAGTGGGCAAATTCACACTAAGTAATAGTAATATTAAAAGTCTTCGTTAATGACGGGGCTGAACAATAGGATAATAATCAAACTACAGGGAAAAAAAAGCGATGTGACTTACAGATGCCGTTACTTGTGGATTTGTTTATATACTTAATAGAGTGGTAGAGCTGGCGTTGCAAAGAGGGATGATTATGCTCGTTGTATCGTATTTAAAGTCAGTTTAGAATGCTGCTTAGCGAAATGATGGAAGCATCTCTAAGGCTTCAATAATACATGGTGTCGTGCGTCTCTTGATAACTTTGTTTGAGTCCAGACTGTTTCCGCAGGAAGAGTCGTGCCTGGGCTGCGGTGTACGGCTCCTCGTTCGCAAGTTGCATACGGTATACGAAACAAAGAACAGTAAGGAACACAAAATGGAACGAGGTTCTACCAATGAATCGTATACTTAGTAGTAGGGTGCTAATAGTATATCGCTGTCTGAGAGCTGGGGTCCTTGTGTATATTTGTGTGAATGTTCGGTGTTCGTTGCGTAGGTATAGGGTGAAAGAGTGCACCAATCGGGGTTAAAGTTCTTTGTTTGGTCGGATACTCTTCGAATAGCCATCACAACTATCTTTTTGAACCATCGAGGGGTTCAATGTACATTAACGACCTAACAAAAGGTAGTACAGCTTCGATATAGGTACATAACTGACTTTGTTGAGTCCAACAGTTGTGTTCTATTTGTAACTCTTAGGTTGTCACCGGCCGGGTCACGTAATCGTTCCCAAGTTTTGAATAACGGAAACCAATTACTTTTCCGAGATACGGAGGTCCAAGACTAGAAATTTCCTATTCTATCTGTAATTTCCGTGCCGTGATCGAAATTTAAAAAAGTGCCACTTGGCTTGAAATGACAGAATATTTTGAACCGATTTTTTTATAAGAGATGATTGGACGCAACGAAAAACCAGTAGTGAATCTCTAATTTTCATCTCTGCGCTGCATTGATTTCTGTAATTTAATGTCATTGACCTAAGTACAGAATTACCCATTTGTTTCTTTTTTTCTTGAAAAATGAGATCTGTCCTTTTACTTAATTTGACATTGACAGTAGTGAAAGAATGCATATTGTCTTTGTCTTTTTTCGGCGCGATGTTTCTTGATAGTTCGTTTCCGCTGAAGGTAACAAGGTTCACAGAAAACATGCAGTCCCGTTTTAGGAACTACAGACGACAAGATCAAGATCCACTGAACTTGCCGGAGAAAATACAAACAATAAAATCAGGTCTACGCATCGTCACCATTCGTTACAACTTCGTATCAAAACTCTACTTCTAGACGAGTGACTTAGATGAACATCTCACAGACACTAGGCAAACAAGAATGCAGGCAAGAACATCTTTCCTATTTGGAACGGTTCAAGGAAGCCCTTCTTAAAATTCTATACTACTGAATGAATTTAACCCGCACGCAAAAATTTTCAACCAAACTTGCAAAGAAATTGCGTACAAGTAGTTTCTCTCTTCACAGATACGATTTACCTGATTGTTCAAGAAAATGGAGTTCCGCATTTTAACCAATTAGTACAACATTATTTTGAACAAAATATCAACTTGTTGATTATTTAATTCAAAGTAGTGGTGTCTAATTACAAAGAATAAATATTCAGATACTATCATATGTAATAAAGTTAATATGTTAATGGCTTGATCTACCATTGTTATTCTTGTCCAGACATTTGCGGATGCTTTACTAGAGTTTTCTTTATTAAGACAGTATAGTGCACCTAAACGAGCAACACTTCTGAAACTTATTGGGAAAACGTTACATACATCTATCTGTATGCAGCTTACAAAAAAAAAAACATTGAAATTTTTTAAACATAACAATCATCAGCCATACCAACAAATTTGATATGAATGTTTAGACAAGAAAATTAATTTCATCACAAAAATATTTAATATTTATTAAAGAGGTTATGCATAATGAGGTATATTCAATTAGCAATGAAGCAGATTGAAAGAAAAAGAGGAGCAAAAAAAATTACGATTGATTGGCTCTAGAATGTAATGTTGCTGAAAAAGCTATCGAATGTTGTTTCTTTAACAATTGAGCATTTTGCATCAGTTGGTTGTGCGTTTCTTGCATTTTCAATACTATTACTTGGTAAATTATTATCATACGAATTTGAAATGAAGGATCTTGGCGTTGTCTGTTGTAAAGGCATCAGATTTAATGTTGTATTATTTCGGTTATTACTTTGGTTCAAATTCTCGGAATAGAAAACGTATTCGTTCATTCGTTGGTTTGTTTGAATAGGTGTAACATTATCATTCTCGAAATTGGTGAAATTGCCAATATTGTTATAAAATTGTGGTTTTTCTTCTTCGTTTCCAACAAATCTTCCCTGACTATTCAACACAGAGTCATCATGAAAGCAATCTTCAAGAAAATTTGAATCCTCTTTTGTCAGGAGCTCTATATCATCACTTAACCGTTTCAGACTTTTCTCCTCCGTATTATGTAATATGGGTAATTCTTTTGGTATTTGGTAAAAAGAAAAACTATTTTGGATTTGATTAGATAATTCATCAGTATCATATTCTTCGTCATTATCATCAATCTCAACGTTATCATCATCATCATCATCATCATCATCATCATCATTTTCTAAGAAAATATTTTTACTTATATCAAGGTCACCATCTATTTCCTGACTAGCAGAGAAGCTATCTCCTGTATCAATTGCCTCCAAGGGCTGACGAGTTTCAGAGTGAATATCATTGAATTGATAATGTTTTGAATAAATTTTCTTAGATCCATCCATATCATTTTCACTCATTATTTCATTTATTGACATCCGTTGTTCATTTTGACTAACAAAATGTGTGCCTGCCAATTCTCGTGATAAAGCGAAAGTTTTCTTGAGTATTGTTGAAGTTTCCTGTTCATTATCTTTTTCTTTTGTATCATTAAATACCAATTCTTGTCTCTTGGACGATTTTGAATTTATTCCAGCGAACATTAAAGCTTGATCCATATTGGTAATTGGATTAACGATGTTGTTCTCATCTTCATTACTTTGTAAAAATGTATCCTCGAAGAATGGCATCTTGGCAAGTTCGTCAGCATCTGCCCTTTCATCAGGATTCCATCTCAAGCATCTTTCTACAACATTCGTTAAATCAGATAATTGGGAACTAGATAAAAATGGCGTTATAGAAACACCTTCAATGTGGGGGAACTCAAGTTTTATCGATTTGGATAAAATTCTTGCATGTTCCCACTTCCCACCTGGTGGGTTAAAATTGATATGAGAACTCTGTTCATTTTGGATTGGTGTCCCTAACACCTGCAAAATTTTCCAAATCTGATCCACTTCCTCTGATCCCGGAAATAATGGTTTAAAATTTGCCACTTCAACTGCTACACAACCAAACGCCCAAATATCAATCGGTGTTGAATAATAACCGTTTCTCAATAAGATTTCTGGTGATCTATACCAACGAGTAGAAACATATTCTGTGTAAGGATTCTTATTAGACACATTGCGTGCAAGACCAAAATCTGCCAATTTTACGACATAATTATGTTCATAGAAACCATTTTCTAATAATTCTCTATCAAAATAAGCCGTACTTGAAGAGACTAAAATATTTTCTGGTTTAATATCCCTATGAAAAAAATTGTTGGAATGAATATGTCTTATTCCGGCTAAAATCTGTGCTAAAATGGATTTTAGGGTTGGTATCGAAAAGTAACATCTTCTTCTATTTCTCATAAGTTGGTACAAATTTTGTTCCATAGATTCCATAACTATATGAAGTTGGAAATTCAAATTATCAATGAATATTTCAAATATTTGAATAAGGTGCTTATTTGAAGGTATTGATAGAATAAACTTGATTTCCCTAACCCTCGTATAATCATGCAATGTTTCTAATCTAGTCATCATTGTCTTGATTGCTACTAAATTTTGGACCCTTGTCACATGACCCCTACTAAAATTATTATTTACGGGCTCCATAAGGGTATTCTTAAATAAAGGGTTTTGAGTACCAAGCTCGTACCTAGCGTTGGCTAGGGTAACAGTACCAAATGAGCCCGTGCCCAATTTCTCAACTAAATCATAGCGACCAACTATTGGTTTCAAAGGTATAAACGACGGTGGATTATTTATATCGACTGGTATTTTGTGTAAATTGTTTGTGTTGCTCTTCTCATTCATCACAAATACTTTTTGTTTAAAAATATTCTTGAGTTTATAGAGAGATCAAAAATTCACCTTTCCTCGAATTTGATCCAAACCTTTTTAATAGTTTGGTCGTTTCAAGGAAAACTAATGATTCACTCTGCTCGAAAAGTACAAAAAATAGTTGTGAAGGCAAGTAGTTTATCTTGTTTTTTTTTTATTGAACCTTAAAGAATAAATTCTGTGACTAAAGGAACCTTCTCTAACCTCCATTTATATACGCCATGCCATTCTCCACATTACCTTAAATTAGCCGCCCAAAGAGTATCCCTTACTCCCCTTAAGCTCTTGTGTCGAAGTTTATTAAGATACATCGTTTCCCCACACAATAGCCGCCGCAGATAATTGTATATTGGTCTTTGTGGCCATCACTTTAAATGTCGGGGATCCCATTTCTTTTCCTATTCCGGTAAAAATACAGATAAATTGCCAATGAGTCCGAATTATGTCATGAACTCCTCACCTTCTGTAATTTCGCTTCTGGGCCCTGATCTCTTTTCTGTTTTTTCATCTCTCGGCGGCTAATTATTGCCTCTATTGGAGACGAAAAAGTGATCCTCGGAAAAACAATCACTGTCTCGTGTTTTTCCGATCAGCCCACTGACGTCATTAGAAGTCTCGAGGACTGAAAAAAATTTTTTTTTGGCCCTTGCATACTCGTCATTTAGTAACATGGTCATTCATTCTGTCTTATACCATTATGTGTATAGTGCTTTGTTGAGTCTTTCTATTGTGGAGCAGTTTCGTGCACACCTGGCAAATCATGTCTAGACCCGACTTAATTATTTGTCCATATTACGGAAACTGAAGAAAATAAGTTCCTGTAAAAAAAAAACTATATATAGACTGTCTGGGGGGATATACACTTTAATAAGAAAATTAGTTGGAATTATTGGGAACGTTTTATTCTAATTGTCTTTTTGAACTCAAATATACATTCTAATTGAGTAACTAAAGTAGGATGAACGAAAATAACAAAATTCAGAAATTAGCCGATTCTTGTTCAGAAACTGATGTTTCAATTGATAGAGAAAGGATATCTATTACAAGTGAAAATGGCAACCCATCTTCCAAACAAGTTAAATTTTTTGAAAATAGCTCGCTAAATTCAAAATCTCAGTGTTTCTCTGATAAACAAGTTTGTTCAAATTCTTCTGATGAAGGTAACTCTAGCGCTGAACATAATAATAATAATAATGACAACGATTCTACTGGATTGCAAAACTTAAATGATCTGAGAAGCGAAAATGAAGACGATAGACAGATATTGTCGAGATTTATGAGCAATTTAGTCAGCTCTGGTATGGTTCCTGGGTTAAGCTCACCAAAGGATGATCTACCGAAGAAGGAAGATTTGGAAAATAATATTCCGATGGTGGATTTTACAAAGACAGCTAAACAAATATTAGATGCACATGCTAAAAACATTTCTATAATACCAACTTCTGACGGTGAGACAACGCCATCCGTTCTATCATTACCAAGCACAAATGAACCATTTTTAACAAATGCAATGGATCATTATGACGATAACAATGGGTTGGACTCAGATTCAGATGATGAACACTATGAACCTATGATTAATGAGACAGATTACATTGAACCGCCGGAACAAGTAAGAGGCGGTGTATTGGGTTCTCTTTTAAAACTCTACCAAAATCCAGATGCATTAGATTTAGAAACAGCCGCCTCTCATTCTAGTGATACAACTCTAATGACATCATCTTCATCACATCTGAGAGATAACCTATTATCTCCCAAATCTAATAGAAAATTATCTGACGACAAGAAAACCAAAAGGAAATACATGAAGAAGAGATTTAAAAAGAAAAAACAACAAGCTGCTGCAAAGATTACTGTTCATATAGCTGATCTTTTACAAAGACAAAGATTCATTTTGAGAATGTGTAAGGCATTAATGTTATACGGTGCACCCACTCATCGTCTAGAAGAATATATGATCATGTCTTCTAGAGTGCTTGAGATTGATGGTCAATTCTTGTATATTCCTGGTTGTATGATTGTCTCATTTGGTGACGCTACAACAAGAACATCGGAAGTTCAATTGGTTAGATGTTCTCAAGGTTTGAATCTCTGGAAACTCCACCAATCTCATCAAGTATATAAATCTGTCATCCATGATAAAATGAGTGCTGATGAAGGTAACTTACACATTGATAAGATTTTATCTAATTCAGACCTTTATCCACCATGGGTACGCATATTTTTATTTGGATTTTGTTCAGCGATGGTTACACCTTATGCATTTGGCGGACACTGGGTAAATATGGCGGTTTCATTCTTCATGGGATCATGTGTAGGGACATTGCAGTACGTTTTTGCCCAACGTTCGAGTGTTTATTCTAATGTCTTTGAAATTACTGCATCAATTGTCGTTAGCTTCTGTGGGAGAGCATTCGGCTCTATACCAAATTCAAATATCTGTTTTGGTGCTGTCACACAAGGATCATTGGCTTTAATTTTACCTGGTTACATTATTCTTTGTGGGTCTCTAGAGTTGCAGAGCAGAAACTTAGTGGCTGGATCTGTCAGAATGTTTTATGCTATCATATATTCTCTATTTTTAGGGTTTGGTATTATGTTAGGAGCTACATTATTTGGATGGATGTACGAAGGGGCTACGAATGAAGCAACTTGTGGTGAGCCTATTTCAGCATACTATCGTATACTTTTTGTTCCTGCATTCACAATCGGCATTTCATTATTAAACCAGGCTCGATGGACGCAGTTACCAACCATGGTGATTATATCAGGAGCTGGGTATGTCGTAACATATTTCGCTGGTAAGCACTTTGAAAATTCAACTGAGTTTACAGCGTCATTAGCTGCCTTCGTTATTGGAATCCTTGGAAATCTCTATTCTAGAATTTGGAAAGGTTTGGCTGTATCGGCTATGCTTCCTGCAATTTTTGTCCAAGTTCCATCTGGTGTTGCGTCCCAAAGTTCTCTGCTATCTGGATTACAAAGTGCAAACCAAATTGTTAATAATAATCAAACAACCATCGCATCTGGTTCTGATCTTTCTTCCTCAATGTCCTTCGGTATTACAATGATTCAAGTTTCCATTGGTATATCAGTTGGTTTATTTGCATCTTCCTTATTCGTATATCCATTTGGGAAGACGTCCGGTCTCTTCAGTTTATAGTAAAGGTATATAACTACACACAGTATTATTGCTATTCAATCTTTAACCACATTTAGATATGCATATTGATCTTGTTCGGGTAATTTGTTTTTTTGATCACCGGAAATATTCGAACTCTGAAAATTTTTCAAAAAAATTTGCGATGAGTTAGCTTCTTAAAATTGTTCCCAAAGATATATCACTAATATTATAGATCTGCCATCAGATAAGCAAGCAAGCTATTATAGAATTGGAAAATTATGTCCTCATTAAGTGACCAATTAGCCCAAGTTGCAGCTAACAATGCTACAGTCGCCCTTGATAGAAAGAGAAGACAAAAGTTGCATTCTGCCTCTTTAATCTATAACCCAAAGACAGCCGCTACACAAGATTATGACTTTATTTTTGACAATGCTGTCAGTGCTTTGAATGAACTGATTGAAATCGAACCAAAGTTTCAAGTTTTTTCAAAGACGTTATTCTCTGAATCATCTATCTCTATAGACAGAAATGTCCAAACCAAGGACGAAATTAGAGATTTAAACAAGGTCATTCATAGCTATCTATTGTTGGCCTCATCCAAATGGCATTTAACTCCAACTTTACATGCAACTGAATGGTTGGTTCGTCGTTTTCAAATTCATATCCTAAACTCAGAAATGTTTTTACTCTCTACTTTGAATTATTACCAATCTGCTGTTTTCAAAAGAATTTTAAACATCGTTAAACTTCCACCTCTATTTAATCCATTATCAAATTTTGTAAGAAACGAAAAATCCCCAACTAACTTGACCATGATTAAATTATTCAACGATATGGGATTTATCAGGATTTATGCGATTTATTTAACCAAAGCTATCAAGAGTGGTACAACCTATACTAACCAATTATTATTCACAACCTGTTGTTTTATTAATTTAATTGCCTTTAATTCCAATAATGAAGACAAATTAAATCAATTGGTTCCGATCTTATTAGAAGTGTCAGCTAAATTATTGGCTTCGAATTCAGTTGATTGCCAAATTGCTGCTCATACAATTTTAGTTGTGTTTGCTACCGCTTTGCCATTAAAGAGAGCTATTATTTTAGCTGCTATCGAAACTATTTTATCAAATTTGAATAATGAAAAGGCCAAGAAATCGGCTTTAGTGTCTATTTGCAAAATCTATCAAACTTTAATGGGTCAAGGTAACATTGCTCAATTACCAGCTAAACTTTACAACCTATTTGATTCCAAAATTACTTTGGAATACCTATCTAATTTTATCGGTATGAATGAAATTCCAGTGTGTGGTAAGTTCTTAACATCTTACATCAGAGCCATTACCAGGTATGATCATTCCAAATTATCCAAAATTGTTACTTTACTAGAGAAGGTCAAACTAGAAAGGTTTGAAGTTAGGGTGATTATTACTGATTTAATCCATCTTTCTGAAATTTTGGAAGACAAGTCCCAACTAATTGAATTATTTGAATATTTCATTAAGACCAATGAAAAATTGGTAATCAGCTGTTTACAGTACTTAAACGTTAGTCCAGAAGTTTTCGAAATTAGATTAACAACATCTTTATTTTCAACACACGAAGAGTCGACAGACATAGTTCAGAACTTAGAGGCTCAAAAGGTTGTTGGTCAACACAATGAAATTCCTTCTTTCAAGGAATTCTTGGAGAAGAACTCACAATACATTAACACGAAGGATACCTCAATGCTCGCTGAAGGCGATGAATCTTACTCAAAATATTTGTCATTATTTATTGAAGCTGTTGGTAAGAACTATCAAGCTGGCCAGTTTTTGACATCTTTCTTCACCACATTAGAAACTAGGATGACTTTCTTAACCAGAGTTATCATTTCTCCAGCCGCACCAGTAGCTCTTAGATTAATTGCTTTATCAAATATTTCCAAATATCTTCGCAACATTGACAAGGAGTCTAATGTCTTTACCCTAGTCCCTTGTCTGATCTGTGCTTTGAATGACGTCTCTAAGAATGTTAGATTAGGTGCCAAAAAGGTTTTAACTCAAATATCTAAAAGAGAATTTACTAAGCATTACTTCTTAGCTAACAAGATTTACGGGGAAAAGATCACCGTTCCAATGTTGAGTCCGAAGGATGGTGAAGTTTGGTTAAATAAATTTTTGGATGAATACATGGTTGAGAATCAAGATATGTCAAATTTATTTATTCCAAAAAAGAACGAAAAGGTTTACTTGCTGTTTTGGGCTGATCAAGCATTATATCTTCCATTACCACACGCAAAAATCATTTTGTTGGATAACTTAAACAAGTACACTGCATCTGCTAATGCTTACTCTTCAATCTTTAAAGATTTTATCAATAATTATTTGGAAAAGAGATCAGAATGGGAATTAAAGTGCAAGAATAACAAGACCAACTTCCTTGAATTTGAAAAGAAAATTGTTGATTTAATTTCCCCAAAGGAAAAGAATCAATTTATGATCGACTTTATTATCAACGCTTTAAAATCTGAACATGAACAATTGGCCACTCTGGTTTCCGAACGTGTAACCAAAATATTTGGTTCATTAAAATCTACCCAACAACTATTGTTAATCCAAAGTATTATTGAATCAGCTTCTTCTGCTGACCAAAGTTACGATTGTGTTAGTACACTTCAATCCCTACCACTGGATGCTTCGATTTTCAACTCCGTCTTATCTGAAAACAAAATCAACACTGATTCCGAAGTTGCTGACTTTTCCAAGAGAAGAAGAAGACGTTCTTCCTCAAACAAGTCTGTTTTACAAAATGAGGAGGTTTCTCTATTGGCTGAGAACCATTTAAGAAAGTTAACCATCATCCTTGAGACTTTAGATAAATTACATGTTAAGGGTACCACCGTATTATTATCTACTTTGCTTTCTTTACTTTCTGATTTAGAAACTTTAAACCAAGATGGTGGTTTACCGGTTTTATATGCCCAAGAAACACTTACCTCTTGTATGTTAAATACTATTGATTCCATGAAAGAGGGTGGTGTAAGTGAATTACAGAATGTCAGAGCTGATATTGTTGTATCTGCCATTAGAAACTCATCTTCACCACAACTTCAAAACAAACTATTATTGGTTGTTAGTGCTATGGCTTCCCTAAGTCCCGAAATCATTTTACATTCTGTTATGCCAATTTTCACATTTATGGGGGCACATAGTATTCGTCAAGATGATGGTTTCACTACACAAGTTGTCGAAAGAACTATCTCTAGCGTAGTTCCTGCTTTGTTAGAAAACAGAACCAGCAACATCAAGGATGAAATCGAATTTTTATTAATGAGTTTTACAACTGCTTTACAACATGTTCCAAAGCACAGAAGGGTTAAACTATACTCTACTTTGGTTAAGACTTTGGGTGCTTCTACCTCAATTGGCCCGTTCTTATTCCTAGTTTCTCAGCATTATTCGACCTATATGGCAAAGTTCAAACTGGGTGAAGCTAGAGATATTGTTGAATTTACCAAATTATTCTTAACCAACTTTGATGTTCTTGAACAATTGACTGGGTTAGCTGAGTACTTGTCCCTTCTAAAGAGTTTATCATCAGCTTCTACCAACGAAGAAGAAAAGAAGGAACTTGAATCTCATGCCTTATTCACTAATGGTGTTTTAAATTCCTCTGATTCTGAGGTGATAACTCTAATGCAAAACTGTTTTGATTTCCTTAACAAGGTTATTCAAGATGACGATGCAGACTACTATAATGCAAGTGGTAGTTTCAAGGTTAGAGTCTACTCTGTATTGTTGGATTCAAACAATGAGGAACTTTTTGTCAACAATATTAAAGAAAAGTTTAGCAACGTTTTAAAGGCTGTGTTATCGTTTATTAGCAAGTCTAGTACCACCAAGACTGTTTCTACGCATCGTGACTCTGATGATGAATCATCTACTGGGGAAAGCAAGAAGGAACTAAAGGATATTTTATTTAGTTTATTACACAATGTTTTGACTGTTTTACCAATTGATGACTTTGTCGCTGCTGTGTTACCATTGTTAAACAACAACAACAATGAAGATATTAAGTACCACGTTGCTCTGGTTATCGGTAGTAAGTTCGAGTTAGAATCATTGGAAGTTGCTCCAACTGCTGATAGCGTCATTAACAATTTATTAGAGGTTATCTCAAGGGAAACTGAAACTATCACTGTCACTCAAGTTTTATTAAATACTGTCGCTTCTTTAATTGGCAAATTTGGCCAAAAGTTAAATGGTGCTACTATCAACACATCACTAACGTTAACGACTACTAAGATTCTATCAGAGAAACCAGAGCTAATTATCTCTTCTCTAGCTGTTATTACCAACTGTATCCAAATTCTTGGTGTCAAAGCAATTGCATTTTATCCAAAAATTGTTCCACCAGCCATTAAGATTTTTTCAAGGCTACAAGACAACGAGAAAACCACCCTCAAGCCACAATTACAACTATCTATCTTACTGCTGTTTGCTACAATGGTTAAGACTATTCCAACCTTCATTATGTCCAACTTGTTTGACATCTTCCACATTATTTTCTTCGCTGATGAAGTTGAAACGTCTACCAGACTATCTGTTATTGAACTAATCGTAGCCAATGTTGATTTGAAGGAGGTTCTTAAGGTATTATTGAAATCCTGGTCCTCTGAAATTTCTGAAACCTCAGATTCTATTGCTGTTTCATTATTTTTAAGTTCCTTAGAGGCTACCGTTGAGGCAATTGATAAGAAGTCTGCCACTTCTCAATCACCCGTTTTCTTTAAACTTCTATTGGCCTTATTTGAATATAGATCTATCAGTGGTTTCGATAATAATACTGTTAGTCGTATTGAATCCTCTGCACACAATATCGCCAATTCTTATGTTTTGAAGATGAACGACAAAGTTTTTAGACCATTATTTGTTGTTTTGATTAGATGGGCTTTCGATGGTGAAGGTGTTACGAACACTAAGATTACTGAAGTTGAAAGATTAACAGCTTTCTTCAAGTTTTTCAATAAATTACAGGAAAACTTGAAGGGTATTATTACGTCTTACTACACCTATCTATTAGAGCCAGCTACAAATTTATTAAAGAGATATATCTCCAAAAGTATGACTGATATCAACCTACACCGTTTATTATTAAACTCTTTAACATCTGCATTTAAGTACGACAAGGACGAATACTGGAAGTCTACATCTAGATTTGAATTGATCTGTGAGCCATTACTTGATCAGTTGAAGGTTGTTGAAAAGGCTATTGGTAGATACCTGGTCAAGACTATTGGTTCTTTAGCTGCTAACAACAACGGTGTTGAAGAACATAACCAAATCATGAATAAGTTATTAATAAACCACATGAAGGCTACATGTTCTTCCAACGAAAAGTTATGGGCAGTTAGGTCGATCAAGTTGATTTACTCCAAGGTTGGTGAAAGCTGGTTGGTATTATTACCTCAATTGGTTCCAACTATTGCGGAGTTACTAGAAGATGACGATGAGGAAGTCGAAAGCGAAGTCAGAACCGGCTTAGTTAAGGTTGTTGAAAATGTTCTTGGGGAACCATTTGACAGATACTTAGATTAATGCGGCTACCACCCTGTATACTTATATAAAATACTACAAAAAATGAATACAATCATCTATTTTGACACACAATTAGAGTTGGTACAACATATTTGGGCCAACCGTTAGAAACGATGTCACGTTGTTTTTTTCGTGAAAATTTCATCATCGGATGTTATTATCCATCCAATATGCATGACCGTGAAATTTCGATGTGTATTGTCAGCACAAATGTGGGCTACACCCAAAAATAAATAACCAACGTAATCAACGACTTGCAGATTCACAGATCGTCTATTTCGATCTTAGGAAAGCCTACTGCTGTTTCAATATGGTAGCTCTAGAAACTATTGCGTCCAAGGTCCCATCTATTCATGATAAAAGTATGAGCATGCCTCCCGTAGTGACATATAATACTCCATCCCAGAAGAATGCGATAGAGGCAGGGTCTGCTAACTCAGAAAAATCACGCAATGGAGCGTTATCACAAAAGATAAGCAACTGTCATCAAATCAATTCGGCTCCTGACAGCCCAACGCAGCAAGGAACTTCATTACCTTCTTCTTTCCCATCATCTCTCGGAGATCATTCAAACACCACCAAACTTATGTTTAAGAACAACGGCCCATCTCATAACTCCTCTCATATGTCTGTACCCGTTTGTAAGAACTGTCTGACATCGACGACTCCACTTTGGAGACGTGATGAGCATGGTGCAGTTCTTTGTAATGCTTGTGGTTTGTTTTTAAAATTGCATGGTAGACCTAGACCTATTAGTCTGAAAACTGATATAATTAAACCAAGAAATCGTAAGGGAAATAATGGGCATGAATCTGGTTCACATAGTGAGAATGGTGATAATTCAAAAATTGCCATTAAGGATGAGAAGAAAAGGAAAAATCAAACTAACCATCGCGATTCATCTAAAAAACAGAAGACTGATATAGAGGGACAAGAGTCTAAAACAGTGTCCATGACGTCTACAAATTTACAACCTTTGATATCAAAAGTTCCAGCTAAGATCAAACCGAAATCGATGAAAAAGAATGAATTAGAGCATAGCCCTGCTCTACAGAAGGCAAACAATAACGTGGAAACTACGAAGTCTGTGGGAAGTTCTGCTTTATTGACCCCAAGTGATACCAGACCAAACAGTATAAATATTCAGAATTCCAGTAATTTAATTTCTAATCCAATTCCAAACCAAAATCAAAACCCTAATTCAAATAATAGGATGCTCCCAACGGCGCAAACTCAGCTACCGGGGTTGTCCTCCATATTAACAGACATAAATAATGACAATAATAATACTTCGCTAAACAATAGCATATCCCATAACAATGCAACCATAGCACATCAACAAAATGTAACAATATCGAGATCATCGGTAACTTCTCCGATGTTTTCACCAAACAGCGCACCATTATCACTTGCTTCCATTAAGGATACTTTTAAAATGGATTCTTATTATCCGTCATCGTATCCTCCTTCTAGCTCTGCATCCAAGTCATCATCTAACTCTAGAAAAGTTTCTGATGCGTTTAATAATGATATTAAAAGATTACCAGATTTACCATCTGTAGTACCAAATCAACCGACAACTTTAAATCTTACTTATAATGGATCCATAGAGGAAAACAATGTTAAATCGAAAGATGAACCAGTTAGCCTAGAGAATGAAACGTCAAAGAAGATCGTATCAAGACCTGAAACAGAAATGGCTACATTGCGTGAAACGTTGAAGAGTGAAGAGGAAATCATAAAATTGAAAACCAGAATCAGTGAATTAGAACTCGTCACAGATTTATACAAGCGACATATTTTTGAGCTCGATGAAAAATGCAGAAACTTGGAGAATAGGTTGGAATCGTTGAATAATTAGCGATTATTTTAATGTGATTTCCTCTGCCGTCACCAATACGCCTCCGTAAATAACCAATAAACGTATGTACGTGCATATAAATATTTATAAAATAATTAATATCGATCATAATATAGTATATGATGAAATATTGCTACCATTTCATTCTATATTTCATTGCATACTAGTTATTTATATTTTTTCTTTTATTTACAGCCTATAGAATATTGCTTTATTGCATTTAAGAATATGATTTTGTTTATATGTGAGTATATGCATTATATTTGCTCACACTGCCCATGCATGTATATCCCCGTTACTCCTGCCTTCAACAGCGTAACCCCTTTTATATTTCACCATTCTAACTAACGAGTGTTGAATACTATCTTCACCACACGACCAATGCTGTCCCTCTTTTCTATCGTATACTTTCAAAGAAGTTTCATTGTCAGCTACCACAATCTTTTCTCTGTCAAAATCTAAGGACAACACGGGTGATTCAAAGACAAATGTATCCGATAAAGATCCCATTCTTAGGTCCCAGACTCTAACCGTTTTATCAAGTGAACCTGATATAATGTTTTGCGAATCGAATTTTAAACAGGTTATTGAATCTGAATGGCCCTTTAATGTTCTGACAACTTCACCTGACCTTAAATCCCATAATCGCACTAATCCGTCAATAGTGCCAGAAGCTAATGCTATATCGTAACTTTGTAACCCACCAATAATAGGTATATTACCCAAGGGTGACTCGGATAAAGGTATATAATTGAGAATCCCTGGAAAATTTACATCAATCGTTTGTATACATTTACCGGTGTATAAATCCCAAGTTCTGATAGTGCGATCTTGTGACCCACTGACTACGTGATTCGAATTAATAGACAAAGATGTAACCTCGTCTACGTGAGACTCGAAAGTAAACACGCATGGCGAAGATAAAGCGGCTGATTGGGATTCAGTTAAGTTTGTTGCATTATTTTGATCATACATGCGAATGGCCGCCGATATATTCCAGAGTTTCATTGAGCTGTCTTTACTACCAGTAACTAGCATGTTATAACTTTCTCCCATCTCCATACAGTTCACAGTATCTTGGTGTCCACTTAGTTCTGCAACCATCTTATTTTGTGATAAGTCCCACACATTTATAGTTGTGTCGACAAATCCAGATGTACAAACATTTCCAAATGGAACATCAAAGTCCATGGCCGCAATACTGTACTCATGTGCTTTAGGGATAGAACTTATCTGTGTACCTGGTGAGTAATATTGTTGTAAAGTAGGAAGCGTCTTCCTGAATCTCTTATTTTTGGGTTGGAAAAAGTGTTGTAGGCTACTTAATGTACCATTTGAAGTTATCTGCGATAAATCATACCCATATTCATCAATTGAGTACGTACTATCACTCATAGCTCTCTTTCGTTCAATATCATTTTCAGGTGATTTTAGAAAAACTTCATCATTTTCGTGCACAAGACTTGGTGTTACCGTGCTCATATTTTCTTTCGAGTCAGGATCTATTTCATTATCTTCATCCATTCCATTGGCCCGCAGGTAGTTAATTCTATCTTTTAGTAAATTGACATTATTCTCAAGAAAAAATTCACTTTCTTCCAATGTAGAAATTCTATTAAACATCAAATCCCTTCTAAATTTCAGTTGCTTTAATTTGAAATCTATCTCATTAATCTCACTTGATGTTAACCTTTTCTTAATATCTAAAGTATCCATCTGAGTAGTGATTTTTGCATATAAATCTGTCAGAAATTTAATTGAATTTGAACTAGAAATTTCCTCAGTGACAATATTACTTGGTAATTTCATCTCGTCTGATGTCGTTTTTTGTTTGCCATTGCATAACAAGGGTTTTTTGTTTTCTTTTCCTGTTAACTGACCTGGCCGTGGTGTCTCACCATCATTTACAACTCTCATTGATATATCATCATTATTAATTATCGTTGCTTGAAAACCCTCAAATAACGTTGGCTCACTAGTAGATATTTTTCTGCCGTTTTGTGTTTCATCACTTCCCAGTATTCTGGGTTTGTTATTTACACCATTTTGGTTGTCTGATAAATCTTCCAATAAATCATCATTAATATAACTTAATACTCTAAAACTGTTTTTCTTATTTGTAATATTATTCTCAAAATACGATTTACCGCTCTTGGCAGAATATATATCTTGAAATGATTCCTTGTCACTCTTGAGAAACTTCAACTTGGTTCCCCCTCTCAGGTTTGAAAATGAACCATTTTCGTATAATTTCTTGTCGGCAATTGTATCCTTTAAAAGTTTCTTATATGGGCTATTTGATGCTAGAAGTGTATCACCATCACCATGCGAATTGATTAATGCAGATGCAGTTACTGATATAGCTTTACCCAAATTTCTGATCGGGTCGTCATTTGACATACTTGTACTCAATTTTCTCAGTTAAAAAAAAAGACAGTTATAATACCTTATAAATAATCTATCTAAGTTGTCTCTCTTGAAACCAGTATCTTAAGGAGTTTTATCTTTCAGTAGTTGTGTGTATTAATACTAGCGTTGTAACGCTACTCATGATTCGGACTCATCATCTTAATTTTCAAAGCGGGACCAAATAATTTTAAGATCCAATAGTAAAGCCGGAATAAGAGGAGAAAGTCAACTTACAATGGGATCATAGACAATACTACAAGTGAAATTTTTGAATTTCTTAGAATGTTGTAGAATGAAGATAATTGTCAAATAAAAAAAAATCAGTTAAAAGCCTATGATTAAAAATCATTAAAAATAAAGACTCCGGAACGGGGAATTGAACCCCGATCTAGCACGCGACAAGCGCCAATTCTGACCATTAAACTATCCCGGATATTATTTATGTTTTTGTCGTACGTTTACTTGAATAAGTTAATGAGTAACATTATCTTTCGAACGCAAATGCATGCATTTAAAGTATATTGATCGTTTTCTGTTAAATTGGCTAACACAGAAGTATGTGCGTGTTGTGAAAATAGGAAACATTATTACCACATTAGGTAATATGTTTCATATTCTAGAAGTTATGAAACGCATAAGGATGAAACACTTAGTATCTGCTGTTAGCTCAATGTATTTATGTATATAAAGACCATATGTTTGATTTTATAAATGAACATATTATATGTTTCTCTTAATAAGAGAACATCCAAAATAATTACTAAATATGTCTAAAAGAATAGATCTTACCATCCTACGTCAACATTTTCACTTCAAAACCGCTGCAATTTGACCTACGTTACATGTTATTTGGAGCATATTGGACTGTCACAGGATTGAACAAAGAGTTAACCAAATAGGAATCAAAAGAGTCTGTTAGGAAATTAATTACACGACAATTAATTGAAAATTCTTGCAAGATTGGAATTATGCACTTGACTGGAATTTTTAAACAAATTATCTCGTTCTGAAAAGTAATAATACCGCTATAATTTATTGGATATATCTTTCTGCTTATGCAATCTCTTTAATTTATCTTTTCTATAATATAGCAGGTCAACAATCATTAGATTAAGTATTTAGTAATAAAATAATCCGTATCATTCTGAATAATATAACTCTTCTTATATTATTATTTGCGCTTCCACACTTTGAGAACATCTGTCATTGTAACAAGTTAGTTTATAATATTTAAATAAGAGCTTTAAAAAAACTTTCTTGCAAAAAATAATGCCACGAACCATCAACTTGAAATATATTTGGAACAATTTGCTAACCTCATATGTTATAAAAATGAAACGAATACAAAAATAATTTAAATTCCTTACCTAAAAAAAAATTTTAACTTACCTAATTAAAAAAGAATTACATTTAAGAATATAAGTTTTAATATAGAAAATAGTATTTATTTTATTCATGTATTTTATAAGTGTCTTTTTTATTAGGTAATACTGGTGTTATATCAATTTCTTTTATTTATTATTTTCCAATATTGAGGTGATTTTGATAATCAACTATCTTATTTTTCCAAACTTGAACATTAAGTTTCTGACAAATAGATGTCTATTCAATTAGTTAATAATAGTAAAGATATTATTCTAGGTCTTTTCAAATATATACACAAAATATTCATATAGAAAGTATGACATTCATAGAAACGATTATCATCGATTTTGGTAAATTATATACCTTTTCAATTGAAACAGTAAAATTAGACGTCACAGACAAACCAGTAGAATCCAGATGACATTTTACATGCCTATTTAAGTATAAGTGAAATTTTTTTATTACTTTGTCATTTATCGGTTTGATGGTAATTTCCCCCGCTTTAATATTCTTGCATCAACAGCTTTGAAAGTTTTCAGGGTTCAACAATTTTTTTCCTAGAGCAATCAGAAAGTTAAATTATCATATTTTTTCTGCTTGAGCATATAATATTATCATTTTAAATCCATTGTATCTCTGCTATAGAATGTGTTGAAGATGATAATTTTGTGAATAAATAATGATTTTTTAAATGGGATTCATTTAGTATATTTGTTCAAAAAGGACATATCCAATAGAGCAACTATTGTGGAATCACAATAAAAATAATCATGACACAAGGTTTATATATGGGTGTTTTGTAATTAAAATTGATATTTTTTTCAATATATATGAAAGTTGATGATATATGTATCTCCAACCATAAATGTAGAGCAATTGAAGAAGCCAACACGGTAAGAAATGGCTCACCTAAACAGGATTAACTTTCAAGAAATGTTGAATTTTGAACTTGGAACTTTAAACTATTCTCTTACTCATTTAATCAAAAGACGGGCTTACAACCCGTATTAATTAATAAAAATTCCCTTTATTGGTAATTTTATTCCAATTAACATTTCTAATACATTTTCTTTGAATTCACTAAGGGTACCATAAATTGGTACTTCTCCTTAACTTACTAACAATATTTCCATATTGTTTCTAATCTGTTTCCGAAGCCAGTGTTTTCAATATAAACCTTCCCACTAGCCGATAAAGTTATTTCGAGAAGTTGGAGTTACCGATTCGCAAGCATTCTCCCGATTGTTTTAATAAAGATACATTCTCTACAGTCCATATACCGATATTAGAGAAATACACGGGAGAATGTCTTTTTACAAACTAACGATAATCGGGAACGTAGCATATGTTAAATTTTATCGGCTCTAAATTTAATTTCAGTACCTGTCAAGAATGCCGAATGTATTATTTGTTACAATGATTTTGTCGAATCATGAAGGGGAAAATGTTTGGCTACGAGTGACAACGAGATTCCAATTGTATTTGTTTCATGGGTTTCTTTTGATTTTACTGTCTAGATCAAGGCATGCGCTTACTGTTGAAATGATATCACTGTATCTCACAAATTACAATATATATGTATATGTATGTATCTAAATATCATTATGTTCTATGGTATTCAAATACGAATGACTAAAATTGTTTCTTTGGAGAATTATTATCCTGTGGATAGGGTGGTAAATCATCATTAGTTGATTCTGATGGAGCTGTATCCAATTTTCTCTTCTTGTTTGAAGTCTTTTCATCATCATCATCGTCATCATCGTCATCATCGTCGGCTCCACTCTCTTCAATATCTTCCCCGTCATCCTCCTCATCATCCTCATTGTGTTCTTCAACGACTATTTCATCCTCATCAACCTCAACGGCTTCTTCACCTTCTTCACCTTCTTCTTCTTCTTCACCATCACCATCTTCTTCTTCTTCTTCCTCCTCTTCTTCCTCCTCCTCTTCTTCAACATCCTCTTGTTCCGGTGGATAGAAATCCTTTTCATTCTCATTATCCCAAACGATATTAAACCTCGTGACCCTAGGTTTCTCCGCTAGGATATTTCTCACGATGTGTTCTACCTGTACCTTTTGTGGTGGATTTTCCCTTAACTCTTCTTCATCGTATTCATTATTGACATAGTAACCGACTCTAACGAACTCTCTTCCATCATACGAGCAACTCAACAGTATCACAGTGACACTGACAAGTTCACTAGCTGGGATGAGTTCAGCTGAAGGAGGATCTGCGGCAAAGACAAACTTATTGACACCTACGGGAACAGGACCCACAAGGATTGAGTCCAGTTCTTGGTCATGTTCTTGTGATCTAGAGGAGCCTACATATGTCAATTTCCATTCGAGATCATGTTTTAAGGACTCCAGACATTCAAATGTGATTTCAAATTCGTAAGGGTCAGTAAACTTGGCTGGATTGTTGAGTACTTTGATACCTAGTAGGGATACAATTGACATGGTGAGGGTCTGTAGTTTCTTGTCTGAATGATACGTACGCGTCCCTTTGCAATATAATTAAATAATTGAAAAATTATAGTTGGGAAGGGGTGTATTTACGCGTCAGGCTTTTTTTTTTTCGCAAAAGGCCAAGGCAAAAAAAACTCAAAAAAAACTAAAACCCTAAGTCACGTGCTGCTGAGGGGCAGAATGGCCCAAAAGAGGATTTCAAGAGATTTGGAAAAGAAAGAAGAGTGGGTGTCAATTAAAAATGCAGAGTCTAGACCTTTTCACGGAGTTACCATTCTGCGTAAATTTGAGTGGGAAAAAAAAGGGCACGTCAGGGTAAAATCGGTATTGTTTTTGTTGCAACGATCGTTTCTTGTTTGTGCGTCACAGGGCCTTTTTGCCGATTGCGGTATACTAAATGGTTTCTCGGTAGGGATAAAAGTATAAAGTTTATCAAACTAAAGGTCAGATGGTGGCAATCCAAGTGCATATGGCTAGCCCTCGAGGCGCATACGTCCAGTAGGAGTGAACAAAAACTCTACACGGAGTCTCAAGACGGTGGCGACGACGACGACGACGACGACGACGACGACGACTGTGCACCACAAATGCAAGAGTAAACCTTGAGTAAATGAAAGGTATATAAATGAGATCATTTTGCCACCAGGTATTTTGAATTGACACTCTTGTTTTTACATAACAACACCAACGCAATTTGTGTATCATTCTTTCCTTAACGCAATAAATACCCAACTAAAAGTCGCTCCCTATGAAACTTTCCACTTCTTTGCAACTGCTTCTCTCCGTCTCTGTAGCCGCCGCGGTACCAGCAAACCACCAGGACAAACACCATCACCAGGAAAAACGTGCTGTTGTCACAGTCACCGAGTACGTCAACGATAACGGTGCAGTCGTCATCCCAGCAGAGACTGGCTCTACCTCTACAAAGGATTCCGTCAAGATCGAAACGAAATCTTTGACCACCGCATCTCGTTCCACAACAACATTGGCTCCTACAGCGTCTTCTAGTAATAACTACGCTGGAGATCTTACTGCTTTCTTCAACCCAACAGAAGAATTCCAGGACGGAACCATTGCTTGTTCTAACCCACCTACAGGTCAAGGTGTTCTTTCATTGGATTGGCTCAATCTTGGCGGTTGGTCCTCGATCCAGGATTCCGCCGGCCAGGGACTTGCCACTTGTCAAGATGGTGCTTATTGTTCATACGCCTGTCAAGCTGGTATGTCCAAGACTCAATGGCCATCTTCTCAGCCGGGTTCCGGTGCGTCTCTAGGTGGACTTCTGTGTAAGGACGGATACCTTTATCGTACCAATACTGATGCCTCCACACTTTGCGCTTGGGATGTCAATGCCGCTGAATTTGTCAACGAGAAAGAAAACGGTGTAGCTATCTGTAGAACCGATTATCCGGGCTCTGAAGCTATGGTTGTGCCTACATGGGTCACTGAGGGCCAAACTCAACCTGTCTCTGTAGTCGATGAGGATACATTTTATCAATGGTCTGGTCTCAAGACTTCGACCCAATACTACGTCAATGCTGCTGGTGTCTCTGTTGAGGATGGATGTGTTTGGGGTTCTGAGGGTTCAAATATTGGGAATTGGGCTCCTTTGGTTATTGGGGCCGGGGCCACTAATGGTGAAACATATTTGTCCCTAATTCCTAACCCTAACAATAAGGATTTCGCTAGCGCCAATTTCAATGTTAAGATTGTCGGTACCGAGGGATCCAATGTCAGTGGGGAATGTAAGTTCGAGAATGGTCAATTGAGTAGCCCAGATGGATGTACCGTAGCAGTACTCTCAGGTAAGGCTCAATTTGTCTTTTACTAATTCTAACATCACATATTTAAGTTCGTTTACCCCTAGCATCTATATAGTTTGTTATTTTTTCTACCTATACATATATATATTATACCCATTTGCTATAACAATCATTGATTTAGTATTTATTATGACTAATGTCTTTCTATACAGTGCGTATGTTTATTTCCTTTCACCTTTAGAATTCTCAATATGGAATTGAACACCCCATAATTCCTTCTTTATACCAAACACTCCACCAATGATTCTATTTTCTTGAACCTTTGCAATACTAACCAATTTAAACCCTTTCTTCTTTAAAATCTTTTTCATGACCTCATCAAACGAATAAACCTCAATCAAAAGCTTCATGGACTCATCTGTCTTCTTCTTAGCAACACCAATTGCTCTGGTTCTCAACATAGCCCAATCAATTAAATCCTCAATGATACCACTCTTAATATACACTCTTCTACAACCAACTGAATTTATAGTAACCACAACACCACCATTACTACTCAATACCTCATTCTCAGTGACATTGATCATAGCAATTGGTGTCTCACGATAAATAATAATATTTGTGTCCTCAACTTGTTCAACACTAACCTCAGCACACTTTCTCAAATCAAATTTAAATAGACTCTTCCCATTACTCTCAACGATATTTTGAATCTTACTCTTAAAGAAGGTCTCTGTCACTCTGGTTAACATAGTGAAAAGCAAAGATGTAACAATCATAACACCAATCGATGCACTAATGGCATGGCCCTTGTTTAACAACACAAAATGTGTCACATATGATGACACAGAATGAAAATTAATCACATTGTTCTGTCTCAATGGTGGAAAATCACCAGAGATACCCAAGTACACAATCAAAAACAAAACATTAGCAACAATGATAATCGGATGAATAATTAGGGAACGATTTACAGTGGCTTGCTGTTGCTTGATAAAATCCACGGCCAGATTCAATGCAGCGGAGGCATATTCAGGTTTTAATGACGTCTGACGAATCGTAGGTGGTGCATCTGAATCTATTGGTTTGTTCAGGGAAGCATCTACTTGTTTAACCTTCATCTTTGGTACGGTAACTTCAGCCATTGTTTTGTTTCACACTATTTCTAATGACTTTTGACATATTGTATCGGTTCACTTTTGTTTTCTTTATATAAACATCGTCCAAGATAAAATTGAAGCGGCACGTGGGTTGCACGTGATTTTGAGCACTATACTGGAAAGAAATACCGCTTACTCTCAATTAAAGTTTAATTTAAATGATATTACCACACCCTCAAAGTTTTGTAGACAACATATCAAATCAATCACTACTCCCACTATTAAGCATCTTGTTATTGCCTTATCAGTGAGTCACAAATGATCTCCTAATCGACCATCACGCGGTCTGAAAATCTTTCACCATTATTGCTATAATATATAAACATCGTACATCGAGAATCTATAAAATCACTTGATCCCAGCTACAATTCCACCAAAGAGCAATCAATGGAAGCCCTAGAAGAAATTCCATCTGCAGATCTTATAATTCCTCCTACAGAATCTGGTACCCGAGTCATAAAGGACATCCTTGCAGGCACCACTGGTGGTATCGCACAGGTCCTCGTAGGCCAACCGTTCGACACTACAAAAGTCCGAATGCAGACTTCACCCAAAGGAACATCTTTACTCTCTGTGGTCCGTAACTTGATCAAGAATGAGGGTCCCCTCGCTTTCTACAAGGGAACTCTGACACCGTTGGTCGGTTGTGGTCTCTGTGTCTCCGTACAGTTTGGTGTCAATGAAGCCATGAAGAGATTCTTTCACAGAAGACATCCAAAACAAACTACTCTCAGTCTTGGGGAGTACTATTTATGTGGACTCACGGGTGGTGTAACGAATTCATTCCTTGCGTCCCCTATTGAACATATTAGAATTAGATTACAAGCACAGAAACAGGTTAAGGAATTCAAGGGTCCCATAGATTGTATCAGAAAGTTAGTAGCTCAAGGTGCGTTGATGAGGGGATTACCTGTGATGATGATGAGAGCTGGGCATGGTCTTGGTTGTTATTTTCTAGTATATGAAGCACTAGTATCAAAACAGATAAAGAATGGGATACAAAGAAAGGATATTCCAGCCTGGAAATTGTGTAGTTTTGGTGCATTTGCTGGTACCGTTCTTTGGATCTCTATTTATCCATTGGATGTGATTAAATCAGTAATACAGACAGATGATTTGAAGAACCCTAAATATAAAAACTCGATGGTGAGAGTCGCAAGGAGTCTCTATGCCAAAGAAGGTATCGGTGCATTCTTTAAGGGGTTCGTACCCACGTTACTAAGAGCATCACCAGTTAATGGTGCCACGTTTGTCTCGTTTGAATTAGCAATGAGACTCATGAATTGATCCCAACTATCATCAGGTGTCATTTGAACTGGCAGTTTAGATAGAGGTTCATTTGACGTATGTAATCATTAAAAGTTAAAGTATGCATTTTCAAAATTAGTACTTGTAGATGTTTTGTAATCAAGGTTTTATGAAAGAAGTCAAAAAAAAAGAAAATTACAAAAAACATAATGTCACCGAAACAATCATAAAATTTGACAGCTTAATTAAAAATAAATTAATGTGTTAATGAATGAATGGAAAATTTTGTTAAAACAAGATGCATGATTAAATAATTAGATAATGGAATGAATGTGTTTAAATATAAGAAAGTTCAGGGGAAATAATATTACACCAACTCAAAGGAGGAATCGTTGTTTTGAGAACATAATGGTACTAATTCAAGTTGTTGGAACCTTTCGGCATCCTTATGGTAGTAAAAACCATGAATACTTCCAGACCATTGATCATGGACAATATAATAGTACCCATCGTAACTTGCACCCTCTACATCTTCTTCAAATGCATCAGGATACAAAAATTTCTCCTTCCATCTCATAAAGATAAATCTTTCATTAGTGTAATTTTCGATGTAGTTTGTAGCGTTCTTAGTCGCAGAGGATAATTTCTTAAATTGTGGGAAGTTCAACCAGTGTTCCAAATCAACCTCATCTTTACTTGTCATTTCCTTGAACGTATCCCAACTGCTTGATCTAAAACCAAAGTTACTTTCAGTAACAGCAAGCCCCTCAAAGTATGTTGATATCTGTGGCTGAGAATGCGTTAAGCCCAAAATGGTAAGACTACCAGTGATATGAGGCACATTCGTCGTTGTGTTACCTTTCTTAGGTAAGTGCACCGTATTTAACTCTACAGTCACTTGATACCTTTTATACCCAGAGAGTTGAAACCCAGTGAATTTCGCTCTGGGCTTTAAAAATGTTGTAGTAATAAAGGCCTCATCGTAACGTTCTACACATGTCGCATTCTTGGTATAGGTAGAGTAATCCTCTATAATGTACCTCTTTGAAGCTGGTTCATCTGTGTATATAAGCTGTTGTAGCGAGGACAAGGAATCTTTGGATTGACATTTATAAAGTTTCTCTTCCTTTTTGATTAGTTCTTGTAAATGCAACTTGTGCACTGGAAGCCTCTTTGGGACATCCCTAGTCTCCAGAAACTCTACTGTCTTCTTCACCGGTTGGGGTTTCCTAATATCAGTGTTGTTGATCATACTTGCAGGCGGTGTGTCTCTTTGATGGAGTCATCTTAAGAGGAGAATTCCAATTTATCTTACCATCGGTCATATATATATAATCAATGAGCAAGTAAGACAGCCCCAGATGCCCACGAAAAAGAAACCAAGCTCTCAGTTGCTTTTTAGAAGCGGGGTCCCCAATTGTCTGCGGAATTTTCACTGTCAAACTTTCCTTCTTTGAGGTTTGCGCGGTTTCCTTCGGAGCAGATCGGCAAATTTCATCAGCAATCACTAAAAAAACTCTGTGGGAAACAAATTCCGCTGATAAGAAACCGATAACCAAGCCCTAATTGGTTTTAATTTTAAAAGGTATTGTTTTTGTAAAAAAACAGTGCAAACCTTATAAATGTAATACTTAAACCCTAACTATGTTTTAACCCTAAGGAACTCAACAGAAATCCGTGGAATCAAATTTTCACAACGCGCGACACTATTGCCACTGTGTATTTATACTATATCATCTATTAAATTAATTTGTTGTTGATTCGTATTGCATTCAATCACCCAATCGACTAGAGACATCCAGTATCCGCAATGAATCCTCAAGTTACTAATCTAATTGTCATGGTAGTCATGATGCAAGCCTCTCGTAAGATCGACATGGAGAATGAACAGGTCATCAACATCATTAGAGCTGCATACATAACCTCTGTCGTTTCCACTTATTTAGTCTACCAATTCATCAAGCGTAGAATCATCTCTAAGAATGATGAGACTAAGTTAAAGATTATTACCCCAAAGAACCCTATGACTGGTGCTCCAGAAACTACCGAATTTATCACCGTTAGAGACTACGATATTAGAGAAGTTGATGCCGCTGTCAAGAGTATTTGGTCAGGTGTCGCCATGATGGGTTTCATGCATTTATACATGAAGTACACCAACCCATTGTTTATGCAATGTATTAACCCAATCAAGGGTGCCCTAGAGTCCAACGAGGCTAAGATTCACTTATATGGTATGCCAGCTGTCGGTGACTTGAAGAGACCATTTAAGAGTGTCGGTATGTTCGATGCATTCATGAAGCCAAAGGAAGAGGAAGCCAAGCCAAAGATCGAAGAAGTCTCTGCAGTTGAGGGTGTTAAGACTGAATAGGTTATGCATTGATATTTTCCTTTTCTAAAACATCTTTATTCTCGTAGTTTTTACTTTATATTATTATTATCTTAAGTATTATAAATTGGCATATGTTAACCATATGCATTCGTTTAATTATAATTAGGTGGAAGTTATTCGTTATATCCTTACAATGGTATGGAACTAACTCTATTTGAATAATAAACCTTTTACCCTTTTCTATTGATACTTCGACAAATTGTAATAAGATATTTATCTACTCATGCATGTGCATAAATAATGAAAGTTACATAATGAAGGGTTAATTTTATATGCCAATGACTTTGAGAATTATACATGGTAATGCTGTTTGTTATATGCTCTAGTTTATCGAATATTACTGGATCTCTGCTGACGTTAACCTAAGTTTAGCCAATACTCTCCTCATACAAAAACCTTTGACACATATTATATTAGAATGGTAAATGATTTATAACTTCTCAAGGTTTTACTTTCCCAATTTTAATTAATATCATGTGCTTTCCTATAAATGTTTGTTGTTCACCAGGGTTAAAAGAACTTGTAATACTCTATTCTCGATATTATACTGTATAGTTGTAAAGCTATCTGGACGTAATGTCATCAGGGTCGATAATATAATATATCGAATTGGTAACTTATCAACCTTTAAACCTGTCTCCTGATACACAAATGGTATTATCTTTTTCGAATAAGCATGTTCATAATCAGTTCTACCTAACGTTTCACAGTCAAACCTGCTAATATCAAAGGAAAACTTACGTAATCGTACCTCTTCCTCTATTTCATTATCTACTTTTCCCTCAGACTCATCCTCGATTGAGAAAGAAAACTTTGTATCATACCAATGATCAATTTTGATTACACAATCTGCCAAATCAATCATCGCAGTCTGATCAAATGAAATAGGCCACACAATCACACCAGTTTCTTCCTTTAAACATTGTAAAAATGGTTCAACAAACTTAGCATTCTCATCGTTGCAACAGACGACATTATTGGCTCTATCTCTACGGCTAATAAACACAAATTGAAAATCTTGGCCTTGCAATATAACTTTATCATAAACAACATCGTTCTCACGCAATAATCCGGCTGAACATTCCACAACTGTATTCAACTTATCCTCCAGTTGGTTCACTAAATCTGCATTGATACGAATGACCTTGCTAAGGGCATATACTTTCCATAAATATGGCATTTCTCATCTACTTATATTTTCAGACTTGAAACCCGCTATATTTATTGTTTAATCAATTCCCGCATAGAAATAAATATAGGAGATCTTAAAGACCATTCAAAACCTACCTCAAGAAACAAGAAATATACTAAGTTAAATGAGTGGTGGTAGTAGTGCTAGTAATGGTAATAGTGGCAATAGTGGTGGCAGTGGCGGCGGTTTTTGGGATAACAACAAGGATACCATCAAGAATGGTCTGATTGGGGCAGGGAAATTGGGATACCAGGGTACCAAATATGTTGCCAAAACAGGGTATGCTGCTAGTAAGAAACACTATAATGAATCCAAGAAGAAGAGAGAAGCTCGTGAGGGTAAAAAAAAGAAGAAAGGTCACAAGAAGAAACATAGAAAGGATGAGAGTAGTTCTGATGAGTATAGTAGTTCTGATGATGAATACGATAGACGTCGACCAAGAGTCGATCAATTAAGTGATCCAAGGATGTTTCCTCCTCCGCCATTGAAAGCTGGTCAGACTCAATATGCTGGCGGTGGACAGATCACAGTGGGTGATGGAAGTTTATCTCAATATGGTACGCAACAAGGTTATCAACAGCAAATGCAACTAGGTTATTCCCAACCAATTCAACAAAATTACCAACAAAGTATGCAACAAGGTTATCAACAGCCAATGCAACAGAATATGGGACAGCAACAAGGCTTACAACAAGGGTTCCAACAACAACAAGGGTTCCAACAACCTGTCCAACAACAAGGGTTCCAACAACCTGTCCAACAACAAGGGTTCCAACAACCTGTCCAACAACAAGGGTTCCAACAACCTGTCCAACAACAAGGGTTCCAACAACCTGTCCAACAACAAGGGTTCCAACAACCTGTCCAACAGCAGGGGTTTCAGCAACCTATGCAACAACAGCAGGGGTTCCAACAACCTATGCAACAGCAGGGGTTCCAGCAACCTATGCAACAACAACAAGGGTTCCAACAACTTATGCAACAAAATGGAGGTCAACAACAAGCTATTCAGCAACATGATATGTATAACCAACAGCAAAGAGTGAACGATCAAAGTATGCAAGAACAATCAATGCAGTCACCAACTGGAGGGCAACCAATGCCTGGTATGCAACAACCAATGCGTAGTCAACTAATGGGACAACCACTGCCTAGTATGCAGGGATTGAATAACCAGGATATACCTGGCCAAGTCCCATTTCGACCAGCTGAACCTATACCACAACAGAGACAATTAGATCAGGCTGGTTACTCGAGAGCAGGCTTAAGTATACCACAAGGTAATAATATGAACCCTCAAATGAACCAAATGAACCCGCCTGATATACCAGTAAGAAGTGCTCAACATTTACCAGAGCCATCAGGTGATAAAGAAACAGAAACTACACCAGGTCCACAGTATGAGGTCACACCATTTAATTTAACTGAGTATGAAGAGGAAAGAGAAAAGAAAAAGATCGAGATTCCACAAATGGATATTAGTAATTTCGCACCACCCCCATCCCACAAGGGTAGAGCAGAATATATTAGAAGACCATCTCCATTTTCTTCGAACGCTAATTCTTCTCGTTCAATCCCTACAGCTCAGCAAGCATCTTCGGTTCCTGTTCCAAAACCTAGTATCGGTAAGCCACTAACTGGATTACCTCCAAGAACTGGTCCAGCATCAATTACTCAATCATCAACCGAAGGAAATGAACCGGTTGATGAATCAAGTTTAAGTACTGAAAGCAACGAAGAAATTTTGAAACCAGCAATTTTAGGGCAATATGTTGAACCGTCAACAACATTTGCTCCACCTCCTCAACCTCATAAAACAGAAGCTGAATTACAGCATACCCAAAGTATCGTCAATAAGATGCAAAGTAGATCCCAGATTATTGGTGGTATAAGTGATACATCAAAACCGATAGCCGCTGTTTTTGGAAGTGCTCCGTCATCTAGACGTACAACTGGACCGCCACCAGTAATTCCACCAAGGGCGGCAGAGGCAACGGTGCTTACTGTAGATTCTGAGATCTCAGATTCTACTATTTCTGATGAAACTCAAAAGGGTACTGTATTAGGTAGGTATGAGGAGAACCCAGTGAATTTTGAACCACCTCCTCAACCCCATAAGAATGAATTTGAATTACAGCATACCCAGATGATCGCTGATAAGATGAAGGGTAGAATACAACCTACACGTGACATTAGAGGTACTCCAACCATATCTCCACTAAGAGCTGTTCCAACTCCACCTACTGTTCCACGGCGTACCCCTGGAACGCCAGCTGCAACTCCGCCATTCACAACACCATCTAGATCATCATCCACAATATCTTCGGAAAAGGAAGCATCGAAGGCAGCTGTACTAGGTGTATATCAAGAGAGAAGTGTTGACTTTGCACCTCCACCAAAACCACACAAAAATGAACAAGAGTTACAACACACTCAAATTGTAGCCGACAAGATGCATGGTAGAATAGGTACAAATAGAACGGTCCCATTAGGTGATGCTTCTGGAGACAATATACTACCGCAAGCCAACAGTATCAATATTTCAGAAGCAAGAAAGGTTGACACTAGTATTCTAGATGAATCTTCTGGAGATAAGCCACCTGTAATTGGTGCAAAACTTTCTGGAAAGAAGTCAAGCTCTGTAGAATCCTACGTCAATGACTTCAAACCAATTTCTTCCTTTCCACCACCACCTCCAAATCCACTAAGAAAGACCTCGTCGTCTAGGTCTGGTTTAGACAGGGATTCTTCATCTGAGGGTACTCCAAAACCAAAGAACAAAGGCCCACCACCTGTAAAACCTAAACCAAAGAATTTAAGCCGTACAAACACAACCGATTCTTTTGGATCATCACCTCGTGTTAGCCTAGTAGAAAGTGATGAATCTACAAGGCCTTTATCTAGAGGTCTTCCAAGGCGCGTCACTGATTCTTCAATGAAAAAGTCAGGCCCACCGGTGGTAAAACCTAAACCGAAATTGTTAAGCTCTGCCTCTACTTCTAGTTTTCCAAAGAAAAATCCGATACATGAAGTTACGAATGAGTTTGCCTCTATTAAATTGAAATCTACATCAGGCAATATATCGAAAAGTAGTTTAGAGCCTCAGCAAGAGGATGATAAAAACACTACAAGCAATCCTTTTTCTGTTTACCTTAAGCATGTGGTTCCTGCTAGTGAGGACAGAATTCACAAACAATAGACTTAATATGTACTAGAGAGATTTAATTGATGACGTTATTAACTTGAAATTTTTATTTTTATTTTTATTATTATTATTGTATATATCTTTTTGGGATGTTTTTATTATATGATATGTAGAGGTGTTATATAAACCAAATATAGTATCTGTAGTGATTAGGTAATTTATTTAGATAATAAGGCAGCGAATTGTTGAATGTTAATTTCACCGGAGCCGTCAGAGACCTCTCTCAGCATGTCGTCGACTTCAGCATCGGTTAACTTTTCACCAATAGAGGTTAAAACGTGCTTTAATTCAGCAGCAGAGATTAAACCATCACCATTCTTGTCAAAGACCTTGAAGGCTTCTAATAATTCTTGTTCGGAATCGTTGGACTTCAATTGACGAGACATAAGGGCTAGGAATTCACTAAATTCAATTTTGTGGTTACCGTCGACGTCAATCTCGTTCATTAGATCAGCGACTTCCGCTTCACTTGGGGATAGACCTAGGGATCTCATAACAGTGGCTAGTTCACTAGAGGAAATAGAGCCGCTGTTATCCTTATCGAATAAGGCAAAGGCTTCCTTGAATTCAGCAATTTGTTCTTCCGTTAAGTTAGAGGACATAGTGTATATATTGTGGTTTCCTTGGAGGTTAGTAAATCTTTGGATATAATTGTAATATAGAGATAGATCACTGTTTATTTTTCGTTGGTACGTTTCGAGGCAAAAGGAGGAACTCGAAAATTAATCGTCGCGAACGATCATCACCATCTTAAATATTACAGAAGAGAAAGACATCTATTAGTTGAGCAATTTGTTGTTGTGACAAGAAAGTTAACAAGACACAATATGGCATTAATAACGTTGCCAGAGGTAATACCCTCGTGGTTGATTGGTCTGTTTGTTGCATATCTGTCGATTCCAATTGTGGGATATTTCATCATCCCATTTCTATTTTACGGGGACAAGTCCACCAAGAAGAGAATTATTATTTATGTTATTGGTGATATTGCACACTCACCAAGAATGTGCTATCATGCCAAATCCTTTAGTTCCCAAGGGTTCCAAGTTGAGCTCTGTGGATACCAGGACAGTCAGTTGCCTAGCTTCTTAGCTACGGATCCCAACATTACCATCCATGCTATTCCAAGAATTCAGGACTTTGGTATGGTGAAGAAGGTAATCTTTCAATTGATTGTTATTATGAGTCAGTTGTGGGAACTCAGAGGTAGTGACTATTTATTAATGCAAAATCCTCCAAGTATTCCATTATTGCCTATTGTTGCATTTTATAGATTCACAGGGTGCAAATTGATTATTGATTGGCACAACCTTGGTTACTCTGTATTAAGATTGAAGTTAAGGGCAAAAAGTAATTTCCACCCATTGGTGTTAGTTGCCATTGCCGTTGAGCTTTTCTTTGGCAAATTCGCTGATTACCATTTGACAGTCACTAAGGCGATGAAGAAGTTTCTTATTGAAAAATTTAGATTTGATGAAAAGAGGATAACTGTCCTATACGATAGACCCCCATCCCAATTCAAGCCCTTCAAGGCTACAAAAGATTGGTCCAGAAAGGAGGCCTTGGTGTTGGAACCATTTATCAAAGATTTAATACCAAACGATTTCGATATCGAGAAAGGTGATAAGATTATCGTTACTTCTACGTCATTCACTCCAGATGAGGATATATCTGTCTTATTGGGTGCCTTGAAGATTTACGAAAACTCATATGATAAGTTTGATAACAAGTTACCAAAGATTCTATGTTTTATAACTGGTAAGGGTCCCCTTAAGGAACACTACATTAAACAAGTCAAGGAGGAGACTAAATGGAATAGATGTCACGTTGAGTTTGTATGGCTTTCGCCTGAGGATTACCCAAAGTTATTGCAACTTTGTGATTATGGTGTCTCTTTGCACACATCTAGTTCTGGATTGGATTTACCAATGAAGATTTTGGACATGTTTGGTTCTGGATTACCAGTCATTGCAATGAACTATCCTGTTTTGGATGAATTGGTAACACATGATGTTAATGGGCTGAAATTCACCGATAGAAGAGAACTTCATGAGGCCCTTATTTTTGCTATGAAGGATGCCGATGTTAACAAACGGTTAAAGGAAGGTGCTTTGAAAGAATCTGAGAGCAGATGGGATTCTAGTTGGGAAAAGGCCATGCAAGAGATTCATGTTATCCATTAATTTTGATACCGATGTGTTTGTAAATGCGTATATCCATATAATGAAACCTAAGATCATGAAGGTATTAAATTAGCAACAAGGATGTAAATACAATAATATTATATATGTTACTACAATTATTCTAATTCCTTAGCAACCCAGTTTGGTAGGACAAAAGAAGCTTCGTGAACCTTCTTGTTGTAGTATCTGTACAATTCTCTTTCCTTCTCTTCAGAGATCTCACGGATTGGCTTCTTGACGTTAACAGTCTTGTCCTTAGAACAAACCATAAAACCGATCATACCAGATGGGTAAGTTGGGATGGAAGTCCAAGCGTATTCGGCGACTGGGAAGACATCAGCACAGGCCTTCTTTAAGTCCTTGATGATTGGTAAATGAACCCAGAAACTTTCAGCTTGGGTAGAGATAACACCCTTCTCGGTCAAAGCGTCGTTTAATAATTGGAAGTATGGCTTTTGGAAAAGGGTTTCAGCTGGACCTTCTGGATCAGATGAGTCTGTGATGATGACATCGAAGGTGTTTTGGTAGTCTCTTAAGAATTGGAAACCGTCACCGATGTGAACCTTAACCTTTGGATGGTTGTAAGAGGCAGATAATTCTGGTAAGTATTCCTTAGATAATCTGATGACCGCTTCGTCAATGTCACATAACCAAGCTTCTTCCACGGATTCGTGCTTGACGATTTCTCTCAAAACACCACCGTCACCACCACCGATAACCAGGACCTTCTTTGGGTTTGGTTGAGAGTTCATGGCTAAGTGAGTGATCATTTCTTGGTAGGAGAATTCATCACGTTCAGTGACTTGGATAGCGTTGTCTAAAACTAAAACGTTACCGTAGTCAGTGGACTTGAATACAAGAACGTCTTGGTATTTGGACTTTTCGTGGTGTAGGACCTTGTCAACCTTTAATGTCATAGCTTGACCTGGCCACATGGTGTCAGAAATTTCTCTGAACCAGCCGTCGACGATAGTTGGGTGGGTAATTTCTTGTCCAGGCATTGTATTTAGTGTATGTGGTGAGTATATATCTTCTAGTAAGAATTGTCAAGAAAAGGGTGAAATTTTATTGTCAAGAGATGATTAACACGTTCCTTATATATTGCTAACATCGCATTGAAATCTATTTTAAAAAATTTTAAAGATGATTCGGCCTGAAAATTTTTTTTTCATAGGAACAGTTGAATAATTAGGAAGTGGAAAAATTTAAATTTGGTGGGGTATATGTGATGAATAGATAAGAGGGTGTTAGTAAACGGGATGTGTCTGATCTTGCGATTGTAATTTGGAGGGTTAGCTAGGCGAGTGTGGCAAAGTTGAATTTTTACAGAAACATGGGTTTGTACCATTCTCATTATTAATGTAAGAAGTCATGTATTTGATTAAGTCGAGAATTGTTACTAATAGATATTTCTTGTATTAATTAATATCTCTAATTTTTAGCCAAAAGATATATAAAAGGTATATATGGTAAAGTGCAAAGTAACTAGATGTATATTTTCCTTCTTTCTATATTTTTAGATTTTTACATCAGGAAGTGTCTCCCAGACGTGTCACCTTGATATATCATCTTCTTATAAATCATTCTTATATTATTCGAATACCAGCCAATAGCTGTCATTTCTGTTTCTGGAAACGTCCTTAAATTACTTCCGACAGATTTCATGCAATATGGTGAACTCAAGATCTATGATGCAGTTGGACGCACATGCAGTTCTGGGATGCCAATTCCAATGCTAGATCAAATGATATTTAATCATGTGTAACGGTAGATATATTACTAATTGTGTACTTTTGTTCACTTTCGTATCTTAGAGGTAGCCTACTTGTACTTGTATTCGCATAGCAACGCAGAGATTCCAGTGCCTAACCAACCCTAATCGGGGTTAGAAGTATATACTAATTCTGTTTGTAAAGCTTGGTAGTAAGGCAACATTGTCAAGGCATAGATGCAATAATGTCGAGAATCAAGAGTGTTTATCGACCCAATATTGCCTATTGTAGCGCTACTGTTTATTTTACTTGTTGTGCAATCCTTCATATTCTTAGGTATATTCCTAATAACTCTGGAAAAAATACACTTAAAAAAGCACGTACCGCTAGGCTGAATAATAATAATAGGCTTTGTATGAAATAAAAGTTTAAAATGACCGTTGTACAAGTAGGTATGTGTTGGAACAAAAATCAACATTTATCCATATGTCGATAGTTTAAATGAATAAATATTTGTTCACGTGACTATAAGATTATTAGACAATTGTACAAAAGATGACATAAATTATAAGACTAGAGAATTGAGGTTCGCA
>JAJMCG010000025.1:0-90708 GCA_030572895.1 Jamesozyma jinghongensis
TGAAATTATATAAATAGGGAGTAGGTGCACATACATGTTTCTGTAAAATTATATAAGTCCTTTTGTGGATTCTGAAATCGAGGAGGAGAAATCTAAGTATAATTCGTATACAAATAAAATAAAACCTTTACAAATAACAATGGAATCCAAACAATTACAGAATAATTATAATGAACAAAACTTTACAACATCTTCATGTTCTTATTTTTCTCAGCAAGAATAAATTCTTTTGTATTTATAAACTTTAAGCCCTTTTAATTGATGCATTAATTGACTAAATTTAATAGCGACGTAAGATGCTAGACCAATTACTTGTTTAATCCATTTATCCTTTTTTTTTAACGTATTCTATTTCCATTTCCAAAATGTCATACATATTAACTATAAGTTTTTTCCCATCATTTATGATCTTGGTGGTAAATCTTGATTGTAATGATTCAATTGCAGTGTCAGATACTTCCCTTGAATTCGTAAACAATATTATACCTAGGTAGAATTGCATTGTTTTTCAAGTAGGAACAATCAGTATACTTTAAATGCATGTATTTGCATTTGGAAAGTATAATTTTATTTAATGACTTAACTAACTAAATAAATAATAAATTATAAGAAAATAATCCGATATAGTGTAACGGCTATCACATCACGCTTTCACCGTGGAGACCGGGGTTCGACTCCCCGTATCGGAGAATTTGTTTTTTAATTTCTTCGATTGTTATTTTTAATTCCAACCGCGAGCATCTCTTTAAATAGTCAGATAGGCACACCCTGAATCATATAGTTGTCACTATAAAAGTACTACAAAATAAATAAACTGCACGAATAATAATATCACATTATTGAATGCCCGAAAAATTAATTATTTCAGAAAATGGTGACTTCTGTGATGTCGAAGGGAATGTTGTAGCACTAAGAGGTGTTAACCTAGATCCAAGTGTCAAGTTTCCTTCTTCTCCTTTCTTTACTACACATCAATCTATAAATGACAATCTATTTTTTGAAGAGGCTGACTCAGTTAGCTTTGTTAACCATCCGTTACGATTAGATGAGGTAGGGACACATATCAATAGAATAAAATCTTTGGGGATGAATTCCCTTAGACTTCCATTTACTTGGGAATCCATTGAACACAAGGGCCCTGGTATATATGATTTCGAATATATGGATTATGTTATTGAGATACTCAAAAAAATTAATGATATTGGTGGAATCTATGTTTATTTAGATCCTCACCAAGATGTTTGGTCAAGGTTCACGGGAGGGTCCGGTGCACCATTCTGGACCCTATTATGTGCCGGTTTTCAACCGAATCGTTTTAAAGAGAATGAAGCTGCTGTTCTGCATAACAACTATATTAATGAGAGGACAGGGAATGAAGGTGAACCATATCCAAAGATGTTATGGCCCACGAATTATTATAGACTTGCTTGTCAAACGATGTTCACGTTATTCTTTGGTGGTAAACAATTTGCTCCGAAGTGCATCGTCAATGATATGAATATCCAGGATTACTTACAAGGCAAATATATTGATGCTATAATTACTTTTTATTCGAGAATTCAAGAAAAAGCTCCGGAACTTTTCAAAAGTAATTGTATCATTGGTTTGGAGAGTATGAATGAGCCAAATAATGGCTATATCGGTGAGCCACATCTCGGTTTTATTGCTAAAGAAAGACAATTGAGACTAGGTACCACACCAACGGCACTTCAAAGTTTTGCACTAGGTGAAGGTATAGATACAGAAGTTGATCAATATGAGATTACCTTTTTGGGCCCAGCGAAAACAAAACCTAAGAAAGTAGAAACTAAGGGAGAAAGTGCGTGGTTGACAGAAAAAGAAAGAGATGCGGTAGACAAGAAATATGGCTGGATAAGAGGTGATCAATGGAAAGCTGGAATTTGTATTTGGAGACAACATGAAATTTGGAAAACTACTCCTGCTGGTCCAGTATTATTAAGACCAAATTATTTCTCGTACATTGAAGAGACTAAGTTGAAAATTGATGAAACATATTTTATTAATAACTTTTTTGTGGACTATTATAACAAGCTTCATCGTGAATTCAGAAAGATTGATGAGGATTCTTTCATTTTCATACAACCTCCTGTATTTAAATGTCCACCATTGGCAAAAAATATTGTAAGTATACATAGGAAGACTATTTGTGCATGCCACTATTACGATGGGTTATCAATAATGTACAAGACATGGAACAAGATGTTCAATGTTGACACCTTTGGGATTGTACGTGACAAATACATAAATCCTGTTTTTGGAGTTGTGTTAGGTGAAGCCAATATTCGTAAATCATTTAGAAAACAATTGAAAGCAATGCAGGATGAGGTAAAGAATGTCCTCGGTAAAAGTGTACCGACTTATTTCACTGAAATTGGTATGCCGTTTGATATGGACGATAAAAAGGCATATCTTGAAGATAATTATACATCGCAAACTAAAGCCATGGATGCATTAGAATTTGCATTGGAAGGTAATAATTTATCTTATAGTTTGTGGTGTTACTGTTCTACAAACTCACACAGATGGGGTGATAATTGGAATAATGAAGATTTTTCAATTTGGTCACCAGATACTAGCGTCAGTCCTGAAGCTTCTAGTCTGAAATTATCTGATAGCAGGACACCACCAAGTGAAATATCATCGATGAGGGGAACTGCGACACCCTTAAGTTCAAGACAGTCTGATTATAAAAATCCTAATTTTCTCAAGTTATCGAAAATTAGTGATTTATCGCCACCTACACCGAAGATAGAAGATGTGGATTTAAGTGGATTCCGTGCTCTAGACGCAATTTTGAGACCTGCCGTAGTTAAGATTCACGGTACCTTTAAATTTGCTGAGTTTGATTTAGATCAAAAGACATACCACTTAAAGATCCATGCTAGAGCAAATTCTCATTTGTCTAACAGTCCATCAAATGCCACATATATTTTCCTACCTCGTCATCATTTCCAAATGGGAAATATTAGTATCAAGACTTCTTCTGGTAATTTCACTAACGATGAAGAATATCAAATTTTAAAATGGAACCATGACGCTGGGAAACAGGAAATCACAATTACTTCGAAATCAATGGATAGGGATAATGGCGAGTGTGTAATTATGTAAAGATGAATTTAATTACTTAAGAAGTTTTTGAATATATAATCCATATTTTTGATACCTCACTCTCACTCAATACTCTAGAATATAAATTTATTCTCTAAGAGTTGCTCTTGTGACTGAGCAAGATTAGCATTATAACTAGACGTAAGAGCTGCCATTTCAATTTTGACAGTTAAATATACTTCACAGATGAACCAATGGAATTCAGATGATGTTGTAAAAGCTTATTTAATTATAATTGAAAATACTCACCACCTTTAATTTCTTCAGTGGTAAATTCTCCATACTCTAATATTTTTGAGCTTAACATATCAAGAATGTTAGGGGGTCAACATATTTAATAAACATGTTATAAAAAATAAATTACATCATGATGTAAGTTTTATCATTATATTACAATATGTGCTCTAAATAACTTTTTAAAGTTTTTTAAAGATTTAAGGATCTACTTCGGCATGCTCTCTCTTTACTCCTGATGCATTGTGATCTACAACGCCTTCAATGTATTTATCAAAATGGTCGATATATTTTTGTAAACTTGTCAATTTTACGTTATTGTGGTTCTCTTCCATTTCATGTTGTAAAGTAATTAATTTTGGAGCATCATTTGGAACAAAACCATCGATGATTGGCACACATACATTACCAGTAGCCGGATGAATACAGAATGGGGCTTTTAACAAATGGATTGTTTGTTTTGTAACTTCAATATCTAATTTTGGATACAATGTAGCCATCAGAAGATCCTGTTTGCATTCATGTAATCTATTGACCATTTCTTGCCTCTTGTTACCTCTAAGGTCCTTTACGGCAATTTCGTCAATATCTTTCCATTTCTGTGTACTAGATCTATTTGGATTTTCTGTCCAAAATTTTTTCAATTGATCCATAAGATATTTATTATCACTGAAACCAGTTACCAGAGTAGCAAATGCACTTTTATCATCTTCCCAAGGATTTTGTTCTTCAAGGATAATCTCCGCGAAATATGGCTTTAAGATATCTAATGATCGGGATAAATGTGGATGGTATGGCCTCTTTAAAGCCAATCTCTTATCACCATTCCTATCTCTTACAACGTTAACATAATCCAATATATTTCTTCTTCCTATATCTCCTAATTTTCTAGCCCTAGAGTCACTTACCCAACAATGCGCACCACGTCTACCTGAGAAGACCCAAATAAAATCCTTGAAGCCAAAATCCTCCTTCAAGGTGACTTCCATTACCTTCATTGCCAATTCAATAAACTTCCAACATTTTTCGCAAACCATTGCCCCCGAACAACAAGTACGATACGCATCATAATCATCCATATCGATATCAAATACCAACTCTTTCTCTAAGGCGACCAATTCACTCTTCAATAAGGACTCTCTATCTTTGGGTGGTTTAGAATAAATAGCACCAACTTCGAATCTATCTGGGTTACCCCTTTCAATTGCAGCTTTAAATTCATCAGAATCAGAGAAGGAATTGTAACGTTTATAGGCACCTGATCTGAAAGCCATTGCGAATTCACGGTTTGTGAAGGATTTATTTGGCTTCTCGCCTTGGTTCAACCATGTAAAAATTGAGCGGAAGGGATACAGGGTATGATAGTAGTACTGCATATCCGTAGAACTGGGTCCATTTGACTTGGTTGACATTTTGATGGAGTCTTGGCTTCTCTTTGGGCTGTGAGAGTAATAATAACTGGATATTTTTTTACGTGTCTAATGTTTTTCACTAACGCGTCAACTGCACGTGATAAGTAAACGGACACTTATATTAGAGAGACCCTTTAGACAAGGGTAGAGTGAAAGGCCTATAATTACATCTAAGTTCTGGTTTTTTGGGCTCTTAAATTAGTGTATTTGTTTTTCAAGTTGGTGATGGTGCTTGGATTTCAATTTTACTTGTTCATTACTGTTGCTGGAAACATACAGGGTTTGTTCTAAAGTGTTTCGCAAATGTTACCAGTTTTTCTGGACAGATGGAAAATAATATATATATATATATATATATATATATATTATTGGACTCTGTTTAAAGATTGTTGATCTTTTTAGTAAGGTTTATCTCATAATTTTTTTCAACTCTAGTTTGGCTATTGCGTACCAGTTAGTCTGTGGTTAGAAAACAAAGGATCCATTGAAACATGGTCAATGTTTCTGATAAGCACCATTTCACTTAGAAATCACTTGTTTATAACGGTATCATTTAATAGCCGCCATTTTATACAGAATAGGGAATTATTTAGGCACGTGACACTTTAACACACGTGACTTCTATAGTTTGAAAAATCTAAGGTGGCAAAAAAAAAACTGGAAAGCGAGGAACAATAATCTAGAAACCTATAGGTAAAGTTGTGGTACAATTTCAATTAAATCGATAAAAAACGACTTATTAGATCAATTCCACTGGTTTAATAGTAAAGAATAACGTCACAATGGATATTATATTAGGTATTAGAGTACAGGATTCGGTTATTTTAGCCACATCAAAGGCAGTCACTCGAGGCATCTCTATCCTTAAGGATACCGATGACAAGACGCGTGCTTTATCCCCACATATCCTTATGAGTTATACAGGTGAAGCAGGTGATACAGTTCAATTTGCAGAGTATATCCAAGCGAACATTCAATTGTATTCTATTAGAGAAGATTATGAATTGTCTCCACATGCTGTCTCTAGTTTCGTTAGACAAGAACTAGCAAAGAGTATTAGATCAAGAAAACCATACCAAGTTAATGTGCTTATTGGTGGGTTTGATGAAAAGAAGAAGAAACCAGAATTGTTCCAGATTGATTATTTAGGGACTAAAGTTGAGTTACCGTATGGGGCTCATGGATACGCTGGTTTCTACACATTCTCATTATTAGATCGTCATTATAGACCAGATATGACTACAGAGGAAGGTTTAGAATTATTGAAATTATGTGTCGCAGAGTTGAATAAGAGAATGCCAGTAGATTTTAAGGGTGTTATTGTGAAAGTCGTAGATAAGGATGGTATAAGGGTAGTTGAAGATTTCTAAGAATAGATTAAAAGAAAAATCAAACTACATAACTATTAGAATCATTATATATCATGTACTACATTAATCAATGCCCCATTTCCTTAAGATCCTTGCATTGTCTCTAAGAATTGCAATCTCAGGGAGGTGCACAGGTTTATTTAAGGTGAAAAATTTAGACAATTTGAATAATTAGATGTATTTTATAGATGAACTGTTACAACAATTACAAAGGGTGAAGCGAAAGGATATAACTGCCAAATATTACAATGGTAGAGGCAAGCAAACTGAACCCAAAAGAGACAAAGGTGAATGAACCCAAAAATACCCTTTATATCAGCAATCTTAATACAAAGATTAATACAAATAGACTCAGAACAAATCTATACCTTTTGTTCTCTATATATGGTGAAGTATTAAACATTGCAATAAATTTTAGAAAGGAAAGAGGTCAAGCATTTATTACAATGAGGACAGTCGATGAGGCTAACTTATGCGCCATTTCTTTAGATAAGGAAGACTTCTTCGGGATGCCATTGAATGTTGAGTTTAGTAAAGTTCTAACTAAAAGCATATAAAGTGTATCAATATGGAATTTTATGTGTGAAGAGTAAAGTAATAATATATGAATGAGATAGAATATGATATATGGGAGTGTGTGTGTGAAGTATTTAAAACGGATTCTTGCTACCATCCAACTCGAGCAATCCGTAGACCGACAATACAATGTTATATTCGTTTATCAACTATTCACTCCATTTGGAAGTCAGTACTATTTTGATATTGAGATTATAGACATAAAACCGTAAATGTGTGTGTGTGGGCTCCCGTCTCAGTTATATAAAATTGGACAATTTCACCTATGTCAAGAGCTCGTTTCTGTGTTTCTTTAGTCAGTCCCCCCCCCTACCTGAAATTAATAAACAAAAACTCAAATAATTCGAACTCTAGAAAGATGTGCATTTAATGGCGGTAAAAGTTTCTGTGAAGTGTTAGTGTCATTTTTTTTAGCTACTTACATGTGTAAATGGAAAAATTAAAACCTTTATATGCACAGTTTTAATTGATTTCAATAATAATATCTATTGAACAAATAAATCAATTTGGAATACGATTCAATATTTTTTTATTTAACCAAACTCTTGGATGAATATCTTTGGGATAATCTGTAGTCAAATCTATCTTCGCCACATCCCTACGCATGCTATTTGTAGAGCTTAAATACTCCACCATTGATTCCATACTGTTCTCAGTAAGCGATTGCATACCATAGGTTGGTGTCATTGAACCAGCTACTGTTGAAAATGAATTATATATCTCTCGTCGCTGAAAATTAAGTGAATCCAGTCTTGTTATATCTTGTTGTCCTGAAATTTCTTCCATTATCATAGTTATCACTAATTTACTACAATCATTATAGGGAATTATACCACTATTTAATCTCTTGAAAAAATCACAGAAACAATTTTGAACAGTATTATCACAAAATTTACATTCTTCCCCTGTTTGGTAAACACAAAGTAATCTTAAATGAGACATATTTTAAACTACAAACTTTGATTTAAATGGGATAATAGAAAATATACTCTTTAAGCTTAGGTTTTAAATTACTTCTTAGAATTACAAATGTTTTTGAAGATTTTACGTAATTAGTGTCACATTTTTTTTTTATGTGGTATTGTGACTCTAAACGCTAACACTCCCGACACGACAATATTACAAAACAGAAAAATTCTGATCAGACTCCATCTCATATTTGAAACAAATAGAAGTACCTTTTAATAACAGTTTAATAACCTTGAAGAAAACAGAAATATTTTAAGAAAAATTTACTTGAAAAGAGTTAAAGGATTATTTTAATAAATATCACGCTGCTTCAATTTAAATATGTCCTTTAGATTAATGTTTACCGTGCTATTATATTATTATATATTTATAGATATGCATTGTTTATTTAGTAAATAGAGAGACCACATCTTCATCGTTGATCTTGTGGGTCAAACCACACTTTTGTGGTGAATGTTTAGCAGAAGAACCCCAAACCAATGCATACTTGAACTTATCTTTGAAATCTCTATGAATACTGTGACATAAATCACCAATTGTTGATTCATTTCTGACAACCAGTGGATCTTCAAAACTTGGTTTCACTCCACGCTTCTTAGTGTACACACGACTTAGATTTAATTGATACCAAATTTCTTCAGTGACATCTTCTATACCTAAGTCCATTTCACAGGACATAACCACTGTGTTTGGTTCTCTAGCTAATTTATCAACCTCTTCTAGCGATACTGCATCAATCTTATTATAAACATAAAGACATGGAATATAGTTACGATGCTCTATGTTAATAATATCAATAATATCATCAATGGTGCATTGGTCATCTCTCACAAGTACATCGGCATTATGAATACGGTAATCTCTTAGAATAGCCTTGATTGTGTCATCTGTTAAATTGTTTTTTGGTGGGGAAACAAATGTCACTTTAACACCACCTGTTTCCTTCTTCTTAAAATAAATATTTGGTTTCTCTTTATTTAATCTAATACCAACAGCTTCTAATTCATTTTCTAAGGATTCTCTTTGATGTTGACTTTTAGTAGCATCTAGAACCATAAGAACTAAATCTGCAGTTCTAGCAGTAGAGACAACTTGTCTACCACGACCTTTACCTTGAGAGGCACCATGAATAATACCTGGTAAATCGACAATTTGAATATCAGCACCTTCGTACTTCAAGACACCTGGAACAGATGTTAATGTAGTGAATGCATAATGAGCAATTTCTGATTTGGTGTTGGTGATCTTACCCAATAAGGAAGACTTACCGACAGATGGATAACCAATTAAGACAACACGGGCATCACCGGACTTCGCAACTTCAAACCCAGTACCAGCACTACCAGTAGATGCACTGTTTTCTTCCAACAACTGCTGTCTGTAACGAGCTAACTTACCCTTTAAAAGACCTAGATGGTGCTCTGTGGCCTTATTCTTCTGGGTACGAGCCATTTCTTCTTCAATGGTCTTAATTTTTTCAAGGACACCCATTTTGATATTTGTTTGCTATGTGAATAATTGTGTGAATAAGCTCCTAGTGCTCTATTTGACGAAGAACAGCAGATGATTCTTGCTTTCTGATAAATGTATTAGCCAAAACTCATCAATTTTTCATATAATTTTTCAATTTTTCAATAAAATTTCAGTTCGTTGGGAACGATAAAATTACTCAACTGACTGCAAGGCTGTCTGCCATTTACACCTTAAAAGTACAGAAATAAAGGTTATGTTATTCCTTCAGACAATGCTTGATAAACGCGTCTTTCATGGAATAATACCTTCTAGTCTCTGTAGTTGTGACAGTATTGTGTAAATCATCATGGACGGCTGTATCTTCCACGAAACACGAAGCTAGACAACTGAAAAACAATTATAAAGATGAAATTGTCTAAAAGGAAACAGTTTATTTACCCTATAAAAGTCTACAAATAAAAGCGATAGATTAGAATTTTACCATGAATACTCAAGGAAACACCGGATTTTACCAACCTTCAAATCAATTCTCCTTCCCACAGGGTTCTATGTCCTTCCAGGGGCAAAATGCTGGTGATGCTAACGGATCAAATGCAATGGGTGTGAACCCCGATCCACTACCATCAGGCCTATTGAATGCTTTATCCACCGCTGGTTATGCTCATGAACCACCTTTATTGGAAGAATTGGGTATAAACTTTGATCATATCTTAACAAAGACTAAGATTGTCCTAACGCCTACTTCTAGAACAAATACTCTTTCACAAGAAATATTAAACGATTCCGATTTAGCTGGACCAGTGATATTCTTTCTTCTATTTGGTTTATTTTTTTTAATGGCTGGCAAGGTCCATTTTGGTTATATTTACGGTGTCGCATTGTTTGGTACTGTCTCATTACACAATTTATCTAGATTCATGTCAAGCTCATACACAACACCGAATAGCAATTTACTATTCTTCAATACTGCATCAATCTTGGGTTACTGTTTCTTACCATTGTGCTTCCTAACATTTATCGGTATCTTCCAGTCTTTAAACAATACATTAGGTTATGTTTTAGCAGGTTTATTTGTCTTTTGGAGCACATGGTCATCCTCTGGATTTTTAAATGCGTTACTACAGTTACACAACGCCAGAGCTTTAATTGCTTACCCTTTGCTAATCTTCTATAGTGTCTTTGCTGTTATGGCTATCTTCGTTTAAATAACTCATTCATAAGTACATAAGTATAAAAACATATATATTAGACCTTCATTATATTTTATTATCTTATAAATAATCTTATCAGTTTTTATGTCAAGCCTTCCGGAAAATAATAAGGACATTTACGACTGAAACTCACTGAAACAGTAAATTTTGAGGCAAATAATATGTCCAAGCAACTTATCCTCAAGAGGTTTCAATCACAATATACGCATATTACGAGTCCCATCTTCTATCCCAATGCAAAGCCACATTTAGGCCACCTTTACTCCTCTTTACTTTGCGATGTCTCTCATAGATGGAGTCTCCTGAACGGTATCCAATCGAAGTTTACAACAGGTACAGATGAACATGGACTCAAGATTCAATTAGCCAGTGAAAAAAATGGGTATAAGAACCCATTGGACTTTGTCAATCAATTATACCCTGAATTTATGAAATTGGACAAAGCTTACAACATTTCGTTTACAAAGTTTATGAGAACCAGTGATGAGAAACATATACAGAATGTAATAAGATTATGGAATCTTTGTCTGAAGAATGGATACATTTATAAAGGTGAACATAGGGGCTGGTATTCAATCTCTGATGAGACATTTTACCCTGAATCAAAAGTCATTAGAGATCCTAAGAACCCCAAAAAACTCATCAATACAGAGTCCAACAATGAGGTAATCTACCAAGCAGAGACAAATTGGTATTTCAAATTGTCCCATTTTAAGGATCATCTTATAAATCTGATGGAATCTAACCCTGAATTCATTTATCCACCTTCAAAGAGACTTCAATTACTCAAAGAATTAAAGACAACAGAACTTCAAGATTTATCTATATCAAGGCCAACTACACGACTTCAATGGGGGATAACAGTACCAAATGATTCGACTCAAAAGATATACGTTTGGTTTGACGCATTGTGCAATTATGTTTCAGCACTAACCGATATTACGACTTCTATCCCGTCCTCATATTGGCCACACACAACGCATCTTATTGGGAAAGATATTATGAAATTCCATTGTTTTTACTGGCCATCATTTCTAATGGGTGCTGGATTGCCATTGCCCCGCAGGGTTGTGATTCATAATCATTGGATCAGTGACGGGGTGAAGATGTCTAAAAGTTTAGGTAATGTTGTTGATCCAATCAAAGTTGGTTCTCAATATGGTGCTGATATTATGAGATGGTATTTACTAGAAAACTCTCAATTGGATGCTGATGGTGATTTTGTAGAGGAAAATGTAGCTACTTTAAGGCATTTATTTGTTTCTAAATGGGGCAATTTAATTAATAGATGTTGTGGTGCAAAATTTAATCTTTCCAGAGCGGTGAAAAGATTTAGTGATTCAAAGGATAAGTTTGAAGACCGTTGGGAAGATATTTGGGGTACTGAAGACCCTGAATCACTAATGGTGAGGGAACAAGGGTTGTCCATTATCAAGAGCCTCAATGAGATTCAAAATATTATGAACGACAAGATTGGTAATTTTGAGCACAGTACAATGTTAAAGCTTATATGGTCTATTGTAAATGATTCAAACTCCTTAATGCAAATGAGTAAACCTTGGGAAAAACAAGAAGTCCAGCAGGACTCGATTATTTTCCTCTGTATGGAAACGTCACGTATTTTATCGATTTTATGCCAACCGATTATCCCCGTACTATCCAACAAGTTACTGGATCGTATCAATGTTACAAAAGAAAACAGACTTCTTGAATATGTAAAAATTGGTGCCGACAGATCATATGGTATAGATGCCAACAAATCAGGAAGAGAATTGCCAATAGAAAGATCTCCAACTCCTGACGAATTCCATCTGTAAATATATAATACATACATAAAACTGTAAATACTACGAAAAAAGTTAACGAAATTATTCTGTATGATACTTTTCCTATGCTACATGCTATATATGTTTTAAATTTAATGGAGATTATTGTTAATGCACATTCGTTTTGCCATTATTATTTCCCGGTGTTAATATAACCTGAAGTGCTCGAGCTTCCAGTTTCACCTGATTTTGAGAATGAGACGTCAGCAGAGTTATTTAGGTCCGAGCTTATTGTCTTAAGTAACCTGTCATATTCCCATGTGACATTATTGTACCTATTTGCTGTTCTCTCATCTACGCTTAAGCTTCTTTTAATCTTTTCTAATTCTTCTGGGTCATTCACAACTACACGTTTTCTTTTAAATGCTTTTATTTCCGGTCTGTGACCAACACTCATACCAACTTTGACCAAAGTTTCGATCCGTTCACTCGAATTTTTCATTAAGTCTGAATCAAATACAATTTGGGTTTTAGGAACCACTAAAATAATTGTAGAACCACCAAATTTAAAGTAACCCAATTCTTGACCTCTTTCAACTTTGTCACCTTCCTTGCATGTGAAAATGATCGAACCTACCATCATGGCACCGACTGCAATAAATAACAAAGTCCCAAATTCTTCTGTATGGATTGGAAGAATGACTCTGACATTCTCACCGAATACATCCAATTCACTACGAATAGCCATCGGGTTAACCGTGTAATATTCACCTTCCAAGTAGATGGGTTTACCGATTGCACCGTTTACCGGGGAATGGAATCTGTGGTAATCTTGTGGTGCAAGTCTAAAGATGGCGATACTACTAGTCTTTTCATTAAAAATAGTTGGTTCATAGTTATTGGTTAATCTATTCAAGGTAAACTTACTACCTTTAATCCAAAGATCTTTGGATTCGTTAATTGAGGAGAAAACTGTACATCTTGAATCAGCTGGTGATACCATCACTCTAATATCATTGCTTTCTATTATTCTACTTCCTGGTTTCAATTTTCTATAAAAAAAATCGTTAAAAGTCTTGAATTCTGTATCTAAACATTGAGACATATCTAGAGAATGGAACTTAATAAACGGTTCAATTTGTTTTACAGATTCTGGATCATCAAATTTTTTACCTTGCTTAATCGAAGTATTCTTCAAGAGATTTTTGAATTTTCTGGTCTCAATACCTTTACCATTATAAATGATTCTCATCCCAATCTTGACATGAGCACTAATTTTTTCTTCTAAAATGATACCCGTATCTCTATCCTGGACCAGGATATTTGCATTATTGGAACCTATAGCATATTTACCGTAAGTTAATTTAATCAAAAGCTTTGTAAACCATCTCTTTTGAGCGAATTCAGAGGTAGCATACGAGGGCTTTAGGATCTTATACGAGTGGGCGAACGTACAAATAGCAAAATGAGTTATTAAATCATTTTCTATAGTTAATTTTGATCTCATACCGTTACTGTGTTTTTTTCGAGGTTTAAAACAACGTGGACACCTCCAAATATTCTTGAACTCTGCTGATTTTTTCCAGGTCTCTAGTCCCTCGATCAACTGCTTTTTTGATAATACATCACCTGCCCATGCTTTCTTATCACATCTTGAAAAAAGATCCAATGCGTCCTTATCAGTGAAGGAACCCAATTTATCCAAAAATAGCATTATCTCTGCCATATCGAATGATTCTTTCATGGTGTTCATTGTCACCGCATGCTTCCAAAAATTATTTTTAAGGATATTGTAGGGTACGAATTTAATCTTTAATGCCAGTATAGGGTTGGAAATTTCCTTTGCATTTGGTTTTGTCATTAATGTTAGAGGCAGATGATATAGTACCCACCCTTCTTTTGCAGATCCATTTTTCTCTTGGGTTTGCATCATTTCGGACCATGGAAGATCATATTCTGCAATCTCATCATTATAAGAGAATGAATCCTTGTCCATCACCTTGAAATGGAAACTAAAGTTTTGTTCATGGGGGAAAACTTCAAATACAGCTGTTTCATTATAATTTGGATTAAGTGTATGTTTTCTCCATGAGGTTTTAAATACCCTTCTACCAAAAGTGGCAATGATAAATGGATCCATATCGAAATTTCTTCTAGAGACTTTATTTTTCAAAGTAGGCAAATCCTTTATACTGATAAAGTCTAAATAGACAACTCCGATAGAATGTTGCTTCTTTGACACTTTGAAATTGGTTGCTACTTGACGATTCATTTTTTCCCTATAGGCATTTGTGGGTCTTCTTTTAACATGTAACATGTGATTTCTTCTAGGCTTAAAACTCATATTATCATTGTCATCACGTTCTAACTCCTCATCTTCTTCCTCTACAAAACTACTATTCTCTACTTCGTCACTCGGATCACAGCTATTATCTGTCATATCTGCCATTAATAAATCATCAATTGGAGGTGGTGATGGTAGACTGGATTCATACACAACATCATATTCGTCCAAAGCAGTCGCTAAGGATCTCATATCAATATCTACATCCTGGCCTAATGCACTCGCTAGGGAATCTATATCTACACCTTGATCTTCGTGAATTTCATCTAATTGGGAGACGACATCATCCAACAAATCCAAATGGTCGATCAAGTTCTCGACACTATCAATGCTTTCATTAGAAAAACTACTTTGTGATCGCTGCAATTCTTCCAATTCCTCATGTAATTCCTCTTCTAGCATCTCTTCCTCTGTATCCAAGGGAATGGTATCCGTAGGAGGTATTTTATTTTGTAATGAACCCATTAGAGCCGTGTGCCAAACGTTATAGGCTTGGAAAGTGGTCAGATCCTTCGCACTACCTATCAATTTAAACCCTAACTGGATCTCTCCAACCTGATCCCTTTGGGATTCTTCTTTCTCCCTCATTTTATCATAAAGAGGATACCAGATTGGTTTTAGTGAAAAGTTATATTTATTGGGAGATACTTTAAAGAGATCCAATAGGGAAAGTTGGACCTCACCTATGTATAAATATTGTGATGGGTTTAACTTTTGCTTTTGCTTTTGTTCTGAGGGAGAGGAAGTTGATGAATTCAGAGAACTTGTTGAACTGGAGGCTGATGGGGTAGGAGTAATTGGATCCATTGCATCGTAGACTATTACTCTAAGTATGTCTGAGGTGGGTTTGCTCGGCAATTTAATCTTTAGCAACTGGTTCCATTTAGTGTTTGAGTTCTTTAACTTACGAGTACGTTCTGTATAAAAAATGTTGGTTGTCACATAACAGATGGGGTTGCAAGAGAATCTTTCTATAAAATCGATGCCTCTTGTTTGGATCACAGAAATTCGCAGGGAGACAGTGGTCTGCTTGGGGTCTGTCTTCCTTTTCCTACGCGGTATGATCCTCATGATATATCTGTTATACAATTAGTTACTGGAAACCACGAGTGTTGCAGATCCTTTGCGTTTATAAAAGAGTTGACTGTGAAGTCACTGTATAGGAAGTCTTGGCTTAGCCATGTAACAAAAACCATAGCGAGTTCCGAAGCGAATCGGAAGAATCAGTGCCGTATGTGCCGTACAATATGTGTAATGCCCTAGAATTGTGTATATGTTATATATGTCGATTAACACATTGTTCAACTATATGAATACTACATGCACCTTTCTTATGTGTTTATGTGCTGTACGTGAGCAAGTTGTATAATTAAGCAGAACTACGCGATTAAGAAAGCAGAATGTGACAAAAGAGGTTCTCACATGGTCCACAGAGGATAAACATCATCCAATACCTTATATAATGTACTCATAATCTCAAATGAAGTCTAGAATAACTTTTTTTTTCTCTCTGCACTTTGTGGTTTATACCTTCAAAATCTAATTAGACAATTTATAGAAATTTTTCAGATAAAAATGAAAAAAATTACGGTATCCCCTCTAAGGAACATTTCATCACTATTTAAACTATGAGGACAAAACTAATAACAATACATAATGGGTAAGAGATTTTCAGAATCAGCAGACAAGAAGGCTGCAGGTAATGCCCGTAAGAGAGAACAAGAACGTAACAAGCGTGCTGCGGAGGAGGCAAGATTAGAGGCGGAGGAGGCCCAGAAATGGAGCCAGGGTGCTAAGACTACCAGCGAAAAGAAGTTACTCGAGGAACAAAAGAGACAGGAAAAGATTAAGGCTAAGATGCAGAGGGACGCACTGCTAGCAGAGGAAGAGGCCGAGTTTAGCAAAAATACAAAGGCTGGGAAAAACCACAAGGGAGGAAAGAGAAAGTAATGACATTGCATAATTATTGATTGTTGTAATTCTTAATGATAACCTAATCTCACGACATTGACATACTAATTGTCCCCAAATATTCTTTATTTAAAGGTACCCTTCCAAGTTTATTTAACTAGTTATATATGTGATATTTACATTTTAGAATTCAAAGTTCTGTCCTTTAAATCTTTGTAAACTTTCCCCTAGTCGTTTGACATTTTTAATTAGCTTGAAATTAACTTTTCATTAGGTATTTTTGAATCCAAGCCAAAGCAGTTGGTCAAACAGAAAGGTAAATGACCGCTGAGGTATATTTTACGAATGGATTGCGTCATATCAAACCATATTATACTACAAGAACTGGGTTTGCGAAGGGTAGGTGGTTTAATAAGCCATTAATCGATGTTTTGGAATCGGAATTTAAGACAAACACTCGCAATGAACATTTAGAGAAGATAAACCTAGGTCAATACAAACTACTGCGAGATGGTATAGAATTAGATCCAGTTGTTACACCTATCAAGAGTGGGGACACCGTAATTACCAAGCAGCATAAACATGAACCTCCAATCAGACAATGGTGCCTTGATATCATCGAAAATATAGATACACCAAAGAGAGTGGCCGGTATGGATATCGTTTATGAGAATGATTCCCTTTTGGTGATTAACAAACCCCAAGGGATTCCCATACATCCGACTGGCCAGTTCTATCAGAATACAATGACAGAGATAATGAAACAGCATGGTCGCCTACTGTATCCCTGCTATAGGCTGGATAAAGTTACCTCGGGTTTAATTATCATGGCAAAGGATAGTTCAACTGCTAGCAGAATTCAAACACGGATTGCGTCACACCAAATGAACAAATGGTACATAGCTAAAGTTCAGGGAAAGTTTCCTCATTCAAATGTGGTTCGTACGAATTCACCATTTACGGATGAGACATTAATCTCGAAAACTTACTCATCGATCTATAACGTAGAGGCAAAGAAGGGATATCCAGCTGGCTTACAGACCTCAAGAGAAGCTGAGACTTGGTTTTATCCATTTCAGTACTTAGAGAAAACCGATCAAAGTATCATAGTTTGTAAACCATTGACAGGAAGAACACATCAGATTAGAATTCATTTGGCTAGGTTGGGTTTCCCAATTGTCAACGACTCGTTGTATAATAAAGATATAACACGGTACCCGAAAAGATTGAAGTTTATATTAGATATCGACAAATGGGAGAATAGCACAAAAGAAATTGAACTGAAATTCAGGGATATTATTGACGAATACAATATGGTCAAACAAATCAAGAAGGATAACCGAGATAATAAAACCTGTGACGAATGTGGTGCAACAATGATGGAGAACCCCACAATGGACGAATTGGAACTCTCCCTACATGCTTGGAAGTATTTTGACAATGACGACGAGTTTTCGTTTGAGTCACCATTGCCACTTTGGATGGATTAATTAGCTCAAAAGTGCTTCTATAACTTCTATGTACTTGTATTTGTTATGGTACTTTATAGTCATTTCGCATTATTAATAAAAATTAGAGTCACAGAAGATAACTTTTAACCATCACAAACAAGCAAGGATGAAAACGCGGCCCAGATTAAACGCATTGCTACAAATACTAATCAAATATATCAAGGTTAATACTGATGGTTCAACTCTAAGGCTTGTGATAAAGAGAATCCTGTCCGTTGGTATTGTGAGGGCAATCTTATCATTGATTAGATTACGGAGGAATGGGAAAGTGGATATCTCGAAGGGATTGATATCTAATTCATTAGCCTTGATTGTTCTTAGTATATCTTATCCAATACTTAACAAAGTTGTTGCTGGGGATATTGCTTGGTGCGGTACTATGTTAGCGAGTCTGTTATTGGAGAAAGATAGTCTACCGACATGGTTGGTAACTTACCTAAGTATGGAATCAGTGGTGGACTCTCTCAAAAGAATTCCCTGTATCTGGGATTTACTTCAAATAGATGAGCATACGTTAAATCGTTTGAACCAAGTCCTCTTTAGTGGTATTATCTCTTTAATGTTTTATCAATTCAATGGCAAGAATTATGCAAAACAAAAGAAAAATCTCAGAGTATTAGATATATTGTTTGGCAAAAGATCATTTACTAGTGATTTGTTTTTGTTTTATTTCCTCTGGAACTTCATATCTGGTTATAAGTGGATGAAGAGTTGGGTATACAAGAAGGAAAAGCTCCATAAATTAAACAGCAAGACTCTGAAAGAATATTATGACGACTCGGCACCATTTGTGGATAAATTATTAAATTTAACAGTGGTTAAAAATATAATACCTTGCATTCAATGGGCAACATGGAGACAGTTATTAAAGATTTCCATCCATAATAGCAACAATAGATATTGCAAGATTATCAACCGTAAAACAAATCATTTCTTACAAACAATTGTTCTAATATTAGGATTTAATATGATTGATACCAAAAATATCATGCATATAAGACCAGGGATTCTAAAGTATTTCTTCAGATTGGTCATTACTGATAAATTAGATTCTAAATTATCCAATAACACCAAAAAAATGATAATATTCTTATCTTCCACATTAGAATATTACAACTACATATATTTAAAATCTTGATCAAGCATTTAAGACATTAATTTTAGTATATTATAATATGTGATATTGTTATGAAAGTATATATAACAGAAATTCAAATGCTTATGCACCTGGGGCATCAACCTTACCCTTCAATCTTTGCAAAATATCCTTGAACTTACTTCTATCTCTACCACCAAGCATAACTGCATCATCTTGATTTATTAACTGAAGGACACGATCCCAAGTAGTATTATCTTGAGTAAAAAATTCATCTCTTTTCTTTAAGAATTCTTCAGCTTCTTTCTTAGAGACATCTAATTGATGTTGTTTCTTTGTATTATATTCTTCGTAGAAGTTATCAATGTGCTTAATAGCTTCATCTTGTAATTCTTTCTTCCCCTGTTCGTTTTCAGCGTCCTTCTTAGCAATGGCTTCCAATGTACGTTCCTTCCATTGTTTGACAACTTCAGATGGTTCAACATTATCATTGGTAGCCTGTTGTGGAGCCTCAGCAGCAGCACTTTGCATTGGTTCGAAGGCATCATCTTCACCAGGTTCGTCACCAGTTAAAAGTTCCTCATCTAATTCGGTCTTGAACTCGTCACCTAGAACTTCAGCTTCTCTCTTAAGAAAGTCTGGTTCGTCAACAACAATGTCAAGGTCTTGTTCGTTATCTAGGGCTGGGAATTTCTCGGACATGGGGTGAATCTTTTAGGATATGCTTAATGTTTTGTTCGTGTTAATAATTGATCTACTTTTATGTTTCCCCCTTTTGAAACGTGGAAAATTTCTCGTGCGGTATGATTTAAAAATATGTCAGTAATAAACAAAAAGTGAACGAATATGCTAACTGAAGAATATCTTAATAATATTGCGTTATTCTGCAGTCCCTGAATTGATTTAGTGTATATATACCGTATTTTTATATACGTACTCTAAGCATGTTGAATAAGTAATTTATTTGATATACACTGATGCGCTTAACCCGATCTCAATTAATTCATTCGTCTTTAGATCGAGAATCTTTAACCCTGAAAGAGTAGAGTAGTAACCAGACATAATTCCGATAAAATGCAGATCCACAAAATATGTCTCCTTGGGTTCGATAACTGGAATTTTATAATCATTGGAGAGTAAAATAATACCCTCAGCAATCTTTGAAATCTTTTTGTAGAATTGATACTGTTTCGTCAGACTCAGCTTTGAAATATTCGTATTTTTACTCATAGAGTTCACAGTAAGATTGGTATGCTTGTTATTATTGTAATAGACAACGAGGTCTAAGGGTGAATTAGAAAGATTGATAATCTGTAATCTCATAATAAATTTTTCATTTCTCTCAACTTTCAAATTGTTGTTCAAGAATTTGAATTTAATATTGTTTTTGATACCATTCACTGAAGGGTATATAGGTAGATTATTACTACTATTGAGTGCTGCTATGCTTGTATTTGATGGCGCGAACCCTTTTGCCATTCCATATATTCTTGGCGTTGACAGTACAGATGTCGATGTTGCCCGAGACAATGTTTGGTTCATCGGTCTCTTTAATGTAATATCAGTTTCCCATGCCGTCAGAACTGGTAACATTACCTTAATGGGGGTTCCGTCTGTATCCAAAACCGTCAATGCTACCTTGTAGTTTAATCTAATGGCTACACGATGTGGGTTTGTGGTGTTTGCAGAGGACGAACCTTGGAGTGGTAGCTTATAACCAATACTAAAACCATCATGTGGTAAGACTGTTAGCGGAGTCTCTAAGGGTAAGATAGAATCCAACTCTTTTTTATGCTGATATTTGTCTAATAATTCATACACTACCTCACTGAAATGTAATTGAAGTTTATCTTTGTCATTTTGACTGATGTGCTTCTTCAGTAATTGTAAGAGTGAATTCGAAGTTTGAAAGTCTAATGATGATATAATGCATTCTTGAGCCTTTAATACAGTATTTCTTAGTCTCATGTTCAGTAATGAATATATTGGGAACTCTACAGTAATGTTATTTTTATTGCTCGATTCTTCAGTACTTAGATGCATGTCAATACTAGAGTTACTTCTTGTACTCTCATCGTCAGTTAAAGCTTTATGTTGGACTGATTGTTTACTTATCGCACTCCCTTTCGACCAATTGTATATTGGTTCGAAACTTGTTAAGTATTCCTCGTCATCTTCATCCTCTATCTTCTCTTTCCCAATCTCCTGATTCTTATTCTGTTTTTGAATCGTATCATCCTTTACAATGCTGTAATCGATACTGAATTTGATGTTATTATCATAACCGTTATTCATGACTACCGTAGTGCTAAACAAATCCTTGGAGCAAACCTCTGGTTTTAATTCCCACATACTACCTTTAAGCACTTCATCAAATAAACCCCAACCAGTTGAATTTAATACAATTGCGTCGTTAATCCAAACAGAGAAGTCATTCAGCTGGATTTTGTCATCTGATGGATCTCTATGTAAACATAGTTTCAGTTGTTCATCAAAAACGATAAACTTTCTATTAGCATTAGACCTCTTTATTGCTTCATAGTCTGTGCTTTTCAGTTGAGCATCTAGTGGTATAAAGCACTCCATTAGCCTATTATACCTGTGGAATTTTGGTTATTCTTTTAAAATAACTTGTGTTTTATTTATGTTTTTCTACACAATGGAACTTTTTCAATATTGAATTGAGACTTGTCTAAGATCGATGTTTGGAATATGACGAAATTCGTTTGAAGAGGTAGTAATGATTACAAATATAAATATATGCACATATACCTACATATATCTTCCAATTCCAACTTACTGACTGTTAATATTAGATGAATGTATATTATGTTTATTGGTATATAGTTCGCTTCGCTCACTATGGATTATTTACAAGTCGATTCACTATATATATACACAAATCTAGACATACACCATTTGGCCACGTTCATTAAAGCCAATAGCTCTATCCTTCTTATTATCACGATTTCCTGCACCATATCTGTAAGCGACTTTACTGGCTTTAACATCAGTGAAGGTGAATCTTGATCTGTCACCCTTTCTCAAATCACCTAATACAATCCTAGTCTTGTGTTCCTTTTGAGACTTACCCTTACCCTCAGAATGTTCACCAATGGCAGCTAGTCTCTCCAATGTTTTGATAGCGGGTTCTAATTCTAATACATTGGCAGCATCGACCGGACCAAATGGCTCGGACTCCGCAATGGTAATGAAACGAGACTTCAACGTCTTCGGTGGCACAGGAATTTCACTCAAGTTTTCCCTTCTCATTTCGGACTCTGGTTCAAACAATGGGAACATCTTATAAAGAGTCTCTGACATTTTAGCCAAATTGGAATTGATGATATTTTTTTGCTCCCATCTTTGTTCTATCTTCATCAACTTAATAATTGCTTCAACTCTTGGAATTTTCAACCCATAAGTTTGGGAGACTTGTTGTGTTGATATCCCGTTATTCTCAATATCATTGTAAATCTTAGATTTCAATTCGTTTGAGATCATGTAATTGGTCTTACAGTAAGGGTTCAATGGGAATGGTTGAACTTTGACATAATCGGCATTGCCGGAACGGTTATTCTGTCCTCTAAATTCATCCTTAGGAACCTCCTCGTACTTTCCATTAAAGGCTTCCCTCATAACAGCCCCGTTCTTTGGGTTCATTAGGGATTGCCCACGTTCAGCCCTTGGTGAGATATAGTTCGGCTTGTGGTCTGTTGGCACAGTACTGTACTTATTCAAGGTATAGTCACCTTTATAATTCTTGGGTCCCAGGAATTGTCTCATTGCATACTTCAAGTTTGAGTCATGTTTCTTGGGATCCTGTCTCGTTAATCTCTTGAAGGCGTACGTGGGGTACGCGATTCTTCTCCTCGAAATGTTTCTAGTCTGTTGTATAACAGTCACGGATATCCTCATCTGGTGATTGCTCTGGGCTCCCAACATCTTGCTTGCTTTGTTTCTCTAGCCTTAACGTTATTCACAAAACAATTACATTATTTAACTATCGAATTAAAGATCGTTTCTTTAGAAAATATCAAAATTCCATATGCGGGTAACCAAATATTGCTAATTTTGAAAAATCTGAAAAAAATAATGAAAATTTAAACATCTTTCGTATTGTTGCCACTCAATAAAGACCCAACTGAAACCTGATTCAACGCCCCCATATTCGACGATGCAAGCTCCTGTTGTGTTTATGAACACTACCCAAGAGAGAACCTCGGGCCGTCAAGCTCAAATTGCCAATATCACTGCTGCCAAAGCTGTCTCAGATGTCATTCGTACCTGTTTGGGTCCCAAGGCCATGCTGAAGATGCTATTGGATCCAATGGGTGGTCTAGTATTGACCAACGATGGCCATGCAATCCTTAGAGAGATCGACGTTGCTCATCCAGCTGCTAAGTCCATGATTGAATTGTCCCGTACTCAGGACGAAGAAGTCGGTGATGGTACGACTACAGTTATTATCCTAGCTGGTGAGATTTTGGTTCAATGTGCTCCATATTTGATTGAAAAGAACATTCATCCAGTAATTATCATCCAGGCTTTGAAGAAGGCCCTTGTGGATGCCTTAAAGGTCATCAAGGAAGTCTCTAAACCAGTCGATGTTGAAAATGATGAGGCTATGCTTAAATTGATCAGTGCCTCTATTGGGACCAAATACGTTAAAATGTGGTCTGACTTAATGTGTAAATTAGCCTTAAAGGCTACAAAGACCGTGAGAATAGATATAAGTGATAACTTGAATCAGGACTCAAGCGCTCCAAAGTATGAAATTGATACAAAGAGATATGTTCGTGTTGAAAAGATCCCAGGTGGTGAAGTTATGGATTCTCGTGTCTTGAATGGTATTATGTTGAATAAGGATGTTGTTCACCCAAAGATGTCTCGTTTAAGACACAACCCACGTATTGTCCTATTGGATTGTCCATTAGAATATAAAAAGGGTGAATCTCAGACAAATATTGAAATAACCAATGAGGAAGATTGGAACAGAATCTTACAGATTGAAGAAGAACAAGTTAAACTAATGTGTGAACAAATCTTAAGTGTTAAGCCAGATATTGTTATCACAGAAAAGGGTGTTTCTGATTTAGCTCAACATTATTTGTTAAAGGGTGGTTGTACTGCATTAAGAAGAGTTAAGAAGTCAGATAACAACAGAATTGCTCGTGTCACTGGTGCTACTATTGTTAACCGTGTCGAGGATTTGAAGGAATCTGATGTTGGTACTAAGTGTGGTTTGTTCAAGGTTCAATTAATTGGTGACGAATATTATACTTTCATAGATGAATGTAAGGATCCAAAGGCATGTACTATCTTATTACGTGGTGGTTCTAAGGATATATTAAATGAAGTTGAACGTAACTTACAGGATGCTATGGCTGTGGCTAAGAATGTTATGTTATCGCCATCCTTATCTCCAGGTGGTGGTGCCACTGAAATGGCAGTTTCTGTCAAATTATCTGAAAAGGCAAAACAATTAGAAGGTATTCAACAATGGCCTTATCAAGCTGTTGCTGATGCTATGGAATGTATCCCACGTACATTGATTCAAAATGCTGGTGGTGACCCAATTAGAATTTTATCTCAATTAAGAGCCAAACATGCTCAAGGTATTTCCACTATGGGTATCGATGGTGATAATGGTAAAGTTGTTGATATGGTTGAATATGGTATATGGGAACCTGAAGTCATTAAACAACAAAGTATTAAGACCGCCATTGAGAGTGCATGTTTATTATTAAGAGTTGATGATATCGTTTCTGGTGTCAGAAAACAAGAAGAATAAATTCAAGAATAATGTATTTGTATAAATTATATAGAATCATATGATAATAAATTTTATTAAAAAATTAGCTAGAAACGTGGAAGAGTAAAGATGCATTATTTATTTTTTTTGCTTTCAATATTTAAATTTTTATTTCTTAGAGATAATTCAATCTCTAAATCAAGTATGATACTTCTTAATTTATCAGCATTACCGAGGTTAGTTAAATGGTATTCAATATTTTCACGAAGTGATCTTATGGTTGAGGTGATTGGTAATTGTCCAAACCCATTTGAACTATTTAATAATGTATCAAAAATATTATTCCAAAGATCTCTTTGCCAATATCTTTTAAATGAATTTTTTAATTTGACTTTATCATTATTAATTTTGATAGTTTCAATAAATTTACCAAATAATAAAGAATGAATTATCCCAGCTAAACCATAATAATCTGCTTCAAATGTCCATGGATCACCATCTCTCATTTGTGTACAATCTTGTTGATCAGTATCCCAATCTGCTTTAAATTGAGTACCTTTTGGAAATAAATTTAAATCGAATGATCTACCGAAATCGATCAAAAAGATACCCTTATGATCCCATCCATGAAGTCCCTTATTATTATAAGTTCCTAAATGATTAACGCGTTGAAATCTAATCATACAATTATCTGGTTTTAAATCACCATGAATTATTCCAACGTTATGTATGGATTCAATAACTTTCATCAATTCTGAAGTTATAAACATACATAATAATTCATCCATTTCACCAGATCTTTCTTCATTTAAGAAATTTACCAAATCTAAGATTGTACCTTGATTAATATAATTTAATACAAGATAACTTTCATCTTGAAAACAATGTAGGGATTCAACGGTAATAATTGATTTAAGAGTTTCTTTACCACTTAATCTTAATTTAATTTGTCTCAAGATATAAAATTCCCAAACTGTTGAAGGTTTTTCAATCTTTAAGGCTTTAACTTCTCCCTCACTTGATTCAGCTAAGTAAACGGTTGCATAACCACCTTGTCCCAATACTGATCTAATACAATATAGATCACCCGTACTCTTAAAATCAATTATTGGATTTTTATTTTCTGATAGAGAAACTTTATGAATTTTTTTAAGGATATGACTCATGTTAAGTGATTGTGTATAATGATGATATGTTGGATATTGATTTAAAGGTGGATTAATTGTTGATAAAAGATTATTACGAATTGATTGTGATAATGGATGTTCAATAATTAAATTTTTATTTTTTAAATTTGGTTGTGTAAGGAATGGAGAACTTTGTGTAGATTTAATCTCTGTAGTCTCCTTTATTGGTGTCATAAAATCTGTTAAGGATGTCTTTGTCTCTATTGCATCGTTTGATATTGCATCGTTTGATATTAAATCCTTTGATGGTTTCACTTCTGTTAAATCATCTATATTATTTCTTGTAAATTCTTGAGTAAATTCAAAAGTTTGAGTAAATTTATTTGTATCATTATCTGATGTTGTTATATCTTGATAATGTTGATTAAACATTGAATAAACGTCATTCATTGCATCCTTTGAGTACAATGTTACCGTTGGTGAATTTGGTGTTTGTTTTATTGTTGTTTCATCCTTTAATGGTAATATGGATGTATGTGCAATTTTTTTATATTCTGAATTTGGAATCATTTTGGAGTCTGATACCTGTTGTGAATCAGATGTTTTATCCTTTATTGAAAGTGGAATTCTAGGCTCTAGAGCTTTACGAATAATTTTCCTTCTCTTATGAGTATCTATAGCGGAATCATCCTTATAGATCAAAGTTTTCCCTACAGATTTCTTAAGATCCACCAATAATGTCTCCAATGGTATCTCCTCAATACCATAGATTAAACCAAAATTAACTTGTATAGTTTCACATTTCTTACCTTGTACATTTACAATTTTACAAACTTTCTCAAGTTGAGTATGATCTTCCATAAAATCTGGTTTGAGTGCATCCCATTCATCCAAATTCACAGAGACAGTTTCTTTATTGGATAAACGATCATTAAGTTTACCCCATGAATTTCGTAATCTTACATAGGGTCTTGCATTTGCTTGTAATCCAAGATAAAGTACCGCGAGTGCTTCCTGATCTCTTGATTGTTCTTGAAGTCTCAAAGCGATATGTTCATAAAGCATAGCTAGAGAGGTTCCCACACGGGATTTATAAAGCCATATGAGAGTAGTGAGTGAGGGATTAGTTGATAACCATAGAGCTAACAATCTTGGATCGTTTGAGTATGTATTGATTGGTGTTATAAGTTTGAGTGTTGTTAGAGGTGAAACTGTATTGAGATAGTAGTCCAAAGGATCATCATGAAGTCCCAAGACATCGTAATCATCTGGAACGGGACTCTGTATTGGAGGTGTGAACATGTTGTTGTTCCTGTTGTTGTTGTTGTTCCTGTTGTTGTAGTAGTTATTTTTTCCAAGTTTTGTTATTTTGGAGATCAGACCACACAGAATTGACTCATCGAGATAAGCAAAGTTGATAGGTGACAACTCCGAGGTAGTTTACTTAGTTTAGAGATACCGAAAGTTTCATACACGGATGTTTGAAGTTGACTGTGGGAATAAGCCACAGTCCACAGTTTCCCTTTTATATAAGAAGCGAACGAACATTGACCAGCAAAATGAATCAACAATGAGATAAAGAACTCAAAGATGGAGACAACGCGATACTTGAACAGCAAGACAACAACAACAACGACAACAACAACGACTGAGAGACGAAGAAAGAATACAGAAGCGAGTGCGCGATTCCGCGAAAGACGCAAACTTAGAAGAGAAGCACGTTTGTTAGAATTGGATAGATTGCATGAGACAATCGAGCAATATCAGAGTCGAATTGATGATCTGATTAGGGAAAATGAATATTGGAAGGGTCAATTACGGTGCATTAATGAGAAACGTGGTGAGGAATTGCTAGTGAGAATCAGACAAGGGTCTGTTTAACAATGATGAAAGTATATGTATATGTATGTATGTTTAATGAATGCTTCCGTAAGATGATGTTAAAGACTTTTGTGATTGAGTTAGTTGTAATAAAGATAACTGGAGGAAGAGAAGCAGGATCTCGTAGACACAAATCATTACGTTGGCGTTTGGATGACCCTTGAAACCAAACTCATCGTGTAGGATGTAAAGCAGTAAGGAATGTGTATTGGCAAAGTCAGTGTAGATGTGATACCATAGAGAGTATCCGCATTGTAATAGGATTAGTATCTGAACGTTTCGTATTAGTTTGTTGCAGATAGTATGTGTAGTGGTCTCTGTTTCTGTTGTCTGAGCTGTGACTATCCCTTGAAGCATTGAGATGATGCTTAGGGAAGTGGTAGTGAGAAGACAAAGCAACAGGGAATGGTCCGTAACGTAACGGAGAAACACTACAGTATAGGCTAATGTGTTTAGTTGTTTGTTCATTTGATGTAGTTGTTGTACCATTGCATACGTTTATATATATATATATATATATATATATATATATATATATTTATTTATTTATTTATTTATTTATTTATTTGTATTCATTCATCGCTAAATGAAACTTCCAGGGATGAAATTGATACCCAAACATACGCATACAGATACAAAGACTCATGTCCCAATACTGATATCAAAGAACTGGGAATTACCACCAAAGACTATTCAGCATAAACGTACCTTGGTATCTAAAACAGGGCAACAACGTGCAACTAAGAAAGAACAGAATAGAGACGCACAAAGGGCATACAGAGAAAGGACTGCAAATAAGTTAAAAGAAGCCAAGGAGCAAATAGAGTCCCTGAGGGAACAGGTATTGTATTGGAAGAATAAATATACAAAATTAGAGGCGCAACTGGTCAATAGTGTTCCTTCGAGTGGGAAATGTGGGTTTTGTCACAGTGATAAGGATTGTGTATGCAATGAATTAGAGAATATTCCAGAACCACAACCTGATGAACTCACATGTACAAGCAAACCAGAGACATGTATTAAATGTGCTAATATCGATGAGACCTGTATTAAACCATTGTCGAATTTAGAGACAGATTTTACCAATGCTTACAGGAAACGAAAGAGGCCAAGGGATAAGTTTAATGAGATCAAAAGAGCCATGCTTCCTCCACATCCTTGATATATTAACCAAACTTGCAGAATAACTACATTTAAAAATTCATATGAGTTAAGTCTTCTTTTTTTCTTATACAATTATTTATTTTTAAATAATATAATAGATAATCTGCGAGATCATTGAAAATAAAGCTGGAACCTCTAAAGTACCACCAATATTTTTCTTGGATTTTGTAGAAGAAGTAGATGATGTAGAGGCACTAGCTGAGACACTACTAGATGAACTAGTAGTCTCAATGGAAGATGAAGTCTCGGATGAAACCTCGGATGAACTGCTAGATGAAACCTCAGATGATGAAATACTAAACTCCTCATCATCATTCTCACACATATTTTGAGTGTTTAAACCAGTACCCATTGGTTCACCAGCACCTGATTTAAAATAAGCTGAAGCAGCAGCTGGCATCTCTGGTAATGTGTTATTGGCTTCCCATGTATCCTTTTCGTAATCTGGACAAGTTGAATATTTGTTATTCTTTGAGTAACCGCCGTCTCCTGTTGGATTTGATACCTTCTTGTATTCATTTTGTAAATTGGTAAAATCTGAAAGTTTTGTCACCTCATTAGTATTTGAATCAATTTGAACAAGACCATAATTATTTGTCTCATTTGAATATTCATAGACTAACCCACCAGAAAATACAGATGACATCTTATCAGAGTAAATAGCCTCGATTTCAGTAAATGGTCTATCCTTAACGACTTTATTACAACCAAATTCACTCAAAAAGATTGGAATAGAATAATCCTTATAAATATCCATCTTTGTAGCGTAACCTGAGACACCAAATGAGGACAATCCACACCAGGAATAATCATTAACACCAAACATATCAATTCTTGCATCGGCATCATCACCACAGTTGAAATATTCAGCAGAGAGTAATCTATTAGCAACAATATCAGCTGCAGAGTAACCAACTGGAATTTGTCTATAATTTCTAGCCTTAATATATTTCTTCATATCTCTAACGACTGCTTTTACATAAGTAGCTGTGTTTGTAGTATTTTCACTATTAATAACTTCATTACCAGCAAAGAACCCCAAGACATTATTGTAATGAGCAAATGTATCAACCGTAGCAAAGACATTTTGTAAATAATCAGCATTATATGAACAAGCTGGATTGATTCTAGAGATTGAACTAGCAGGAGTATTAACATCTAAGATTAAATAGATACCATTTTCAGCTAACAAATTCATACATTCAGAATGGTCTAGCGAGTTATCGACAGTATAAACTCTAATAGTGTTAATACCAAGTTCCTTAAACATTGGAACATCACGAGAACAGACCCCTAAATCAGCTAGAGGGTCAGTCAAATTTGAAGAACCACCTGGTTGATAATCGACACCTCTAATATAAAAACGAGAATTGTCTGAGGTAAAGAAAGCATTACCATCAACTGTGATTGGAGAGATAGTAGAGTTCCCTGAGTTTGCAGCAGAGACCTCCGAGATTAAATTTGTTGCGGCAACTAAAGCAGTCCCTAATACAGATTTTAACAGCATTTGAAGTATTGGTTTGTTCGATCTACATGGAAGTATAATAGATAAGATGAAGTCAGTTGTTTTTATAAACAAAATCAAAAAAATTTTCATTCTCGAGAAATGCAAACAAACACGGTGCGGTGTTTAATTTTTAATGTATAATTAAGAGCGCGTTATATCGAATAGGTACAGTTCTGTGATCTGCAGGAATATTTAAGTGGGTGTTGCATGGAAAGTGCATGCATATGCAAGTGATGATGCATAATTCTATGGAATAGTGGCAAAAAGAATTGCTTCCAGACGGATTTGAACCGCCGATCTCCACATTACTAGTGTGGCGCCTTACCAACTTGGCCATAGAAGCGTTGTATTTGTGCTGGGTCTTTTTGTCTTAGTGAACTGTTTTTACCATTGGTTTATAAGAACATGATGATTCTTAACCAGTGTAAATTGCTTGTTGCTTTTATATAAACTTGAGAGAGAGAGAAGAGTGAAAGTTATTCAACTGAGTTTAAAATTTTCGTTAAAAAAAAAAAAAAAGGTTGAAAATCAACGCTGAAAATCAATAACAAATATTAATGAGAATAGTAAAAATCCAAATTTCTGTAAAATTGGCGAGCTGCAATTGACAAAACAGGCTAAATTAGTAGAGGTCAATTGTGTAGAGTATATTAAAGGATTACAGAATTTTTTTAAAGCAAATTTATTAAGTCCTCTACACACTGTCCTCGATTTCAAGCCATAATAATATAAGCATTCATCACCTTTCTGACGTTAGTGATAGGATCAAACTTTGGTGAAGAGCCTCTTCTTAAATTTTATATATACTATAACCTTTTAAGAAAGAGTTTTCAGAACTTCTCGCGTCTAAAAAAACCTTCAGTATAAAGATTTTTACTTATTACAGTTGATCGTAAAAGAATCAACATTTATCCATCGCTAGTATAAATGAATAAATATTTTTTACATGCAACTAGAATATTATCATAAAATTGTTTAAAAGATGACATAAATTATAAGACCAGAAAATTGAGATTCTTACTGTCATAAAATTAGTGGAAGCTGAAGTGCAAGGATTAATAATATAATAGGATCAAAAAATAGGGAGGAGGTGCATATACATTTTTGTATAAAATTATACATGTTCTTTTGTAGACTGTGAAGTCCATGAAGAAATATTGAAGTATAATTCGTATATTAATAGTACGTTCCATATTTGACACATTTATTCAGTTCTAAACTGTCAATGTTCCGACTTAAGTCCTCTATTCTTAGGTAGCCTGGACAATAGTTCAGGGTGGTCTGTAAATTTAGCTCTCCGACGTATATGAGTTCTTCAAAGAAATAATTACAGGTAGTTCCTAGTTTTATATTATATTTTTTTGTTGTAATTGGTACAGACCATTGATTTGTCTTTTTATCCAAAATATATCCATCCACTTTATAATAAATGAATCATATTCTTAAACAACAAAATGAAAGAATACACTAGGAGTCTTCTGACTGTTATATATATATATATATATATATATCGAACTATTCATATTTTTTATCTAGCGAAACGAGAAAACAAAAGGATATCTTGTAAACTGTCTGTATTCGATAGTCTTAGCAATGCCTCTTGGCTGCACTTTGGTATTCTCATTATAAAGTTTATTTAAGTAAGTATGAGTCAAAGGTGGCATGAAATATCAAAAAAGAATCGACAATGGAATTCAAAAACCAAAGGCAAGCGGATCTGCATTATAAACAAAGTCTTGGGCACATCTCTTTCTCTATTGCATCATATCTGCAAAAATTACTTAACAGACTTTAATTTAAGATGGCGATTAGTCAGATACACTTAGAGCGAGACAATAACGCAGTCCGATAAAGCCATAATTCATGTATATAAATATATACGCAATTTAATTAGCCTCAAATACACACACACACACACACACACACAAAAATCTTACGCACAAAAACCCCATAAGCAGATCAAAATGGCAAAGCTATATATACTAACAGGTCCTCATAAGGCAACAGCTGTCTCCCCAGAGCATTTACTCTCAATCGGTTCCACTTATTTGCATATTCCATCGCAACAACAAGTTGACAAATTTGCCGTGGACCGTGACTACAAGAACAGAGACATTGTAGTCATTTCTAGGGAAAGCCTAGGAGACCAATACACTGATAAATTGGATATATTTTACCGTGAACATCTTCACGATGATGAGGAGATCAGATACGTACTTGAAGGCTCGGGATATTTCGACTTAAGAGACCCCAACAACGACGATTGGATTCGTTGTCATGTATTCCCTGGAGACTTACTAATTATCCCAGCTGGTATCTACCACAGGTTCACACTTGACGATAATGAATATATAAAGGCATTAAGACTCTTTAAGGACCTCCCAAAGTGGGAAGCAATCAATAAGAGTGAGATGGCTGATAAGTCACGTGTGCGCTTACAATATCTTTCTTCTCTGAATTGAAATTTTTCAATCTGTTTACATTTATTTATATATTTATTTACATTTTAACAATTTACAAGTCTATATTCTAAGATACTACAGACACACTCATATAGATATAACTGCAGCATATGAGTGAGTCCCCTACTACTTCTGTGCCAGATACGCTGGCCTCCTATTTGCCTCGTGTCGACCAATTTTACATCCCAGAATGGCTAACGATGCAATTTATAGCCAACAACCTTATCAGTTTTACTCCGCTATTCTCCTATGGGACTACTATTTACAGTATAGAGAAATGTCAGACGGCATTGGGTTTCTCAATTGATATCTGCGCCACGATGCTAATTGCTTCGATCCTAAGAATCTCTTACTACCTAATCACACCTTACGAGATCACTCTGCTGCGTCAATCTATAGTGATGTGTTTCATCCAGTTGATCTTACTCCATACCTCCTTGAAATATAGGCCGACAGAGTACAAATACGATCATCTAAAGGATGTTGAGTCATTCCCACAGTTATTACACGATGTGTGGCTTGAGTACTTCGATTCTCCGATGCAAGCAGATTGGAAACGTACTCTAAGGTCACTTTCCCTAAAGAATCTGATGTCATTCATATATAAACTCTCGCTTGTTTTCGTCTACAAATTTCTCAAGTTTTTTGACCCAGGTTACAAACGAGTCTTTGCATTCTGGCAATGGAACAAGGATTCAATATATTGGAAATTCTTAGGTTGTTTTGCTACGATACAGATTCTTCTTACACTATTTATCACCCGTGTAATGAACTGGGATGAACTTGCTCAATGGTTGGGTTCGATTATTGGATCCCTGGGATTATTTGTGGAGTCTTTATTACCATTACCTCAGATCGCTATCCTGTATACTTTAAAGAGTGTTCAGGGGTTCAAATTGATCCTTTTGGTGAGTTGGTTATGTGGTGACACATTAAAGATTACATATTTGGTGTTTGGCGCAAAAAATATCAGTGTCTTGTTCTTCTTCTTTGCCTTCTTCCAGATGAGTTTAGATTTCTACATTGGTGGACAATACGTATATTACAAGTACTATTATAAGACTATGAGGAATGAAAGCAATGTGCATGAGGATGATGGAATTGAATTGGCAACATTGAGGAGGGCCGAATCGTTCCCTGGGGAGGAGGTTAAAGGTAGTGTGGCTCCGTCGACTTTGACTGTGTGAAGTAATTTAGAGAGTCTATAATAATGCATAGTTATACTATAATTGGGTGAGTAAACGCAATTGGGTTTACAATCTTAACATCATTTGTTGATTATTAAGATATCCATATCACGTAAAGCTAAACACAACTACGTAACAAAGGCATCGGATATACAAACACTTATACTTACACTTACACCGAAACAGACACTCATATCAATACATATACATTCATATATAAACAACTTATATAGTTGTGTCTTTATAAACCATTCGGAGTTAATCCCCCGCGATTTTATTTTCCACCCCTCAACTTTTTTATATAAACTCGACTTTATCCCTATCAAACCAATTAATTAAATAAATTATCACTAAAGACACAACCATGTTTACACAGACCTACACAGCTACTAATGAGGTCCAATTGCACAAGGACCTCAGGGGAACAATTCTTACCGCTACGTTTAACAATGAATCCACAATTATCACTTTTCTCACCAATGACGCTCCAAACAATGCCCCTTCCAACAACAACATTCCATTCAAAGTTTGCTTCAATAACCTCTTCTTAAGGGATGCATCCCGTTCTAAAAACTCAGTGGATCAACACACTGGTCAGAAACTATTTACCACAGGTCAATTAGCCATGAATCCAATCCATACGATCCCAAACTCTGTTAAAATCACACCAGATGGTCAATTCATCAATATCACATGGAAGGACGGGGATTCTTACGATTACCCACTTGAATTTTTGTATCTATACAAAGGCTCTACCTTTTTAACACGTTCCTTACGTAACCAGATCTCAAAACATAGACCTAGAATCTGGAACGCTGAACAATTTCAACAAAACGCCACAGATATAGATTTCTCCCTATTTATGACCAACGATGCTGCTTTGTATCAATCTATGATTTCTCTTCAAAAATACGGTTTGACCTTGATCTCTAATATTCCAAAGAACGCAACGTTAAAGGATATCTGTGAAAGAATTGGACCTATTAGAAAGACTGTTTATGGCGAATCGTTTGAGATTAACAATAGAAAGAACGATGATACACAAATTACTCATTCAAACATGAAATTGCCTTTCCACATGGATTTACAATATTTGGATCACGTTCCAGGTTTCAAGTTCATTCATGTCCTCAAAAACGAGACAGCTGGTGGTGAGAATGCATTCGTAGACTCGTTTAACGTAACAAGATTGATCCACGAACAGGATACAAAAGCCTATGAGGCTTTAAAGGTTGTACCCATCAATTATCAATACACGAAGGGTGCAAATCGTTACTTTCAGTCTCGTCCCTTAATTGAGGAATACGATTCCAATGAGGTCAATGTTCAAAGTTCAAACTATGAATACCTTATCAAAAACGTCAACTATTCTCCACCATTTCAGGCTCCATTTACTTACGGTATCTATAATAAGATGGGCCCCGAGGAGGAACATAGTGCCAGTGAATGTGCCACTACTTCGAACAGTAAATTGATTGAAAGGTTCACTTTCAGGGATTTTGTTAGAGGGTTAGACATGTTCGAGACCTTATTGAATGATTCCGCTAATCAATTTACATTTAGAATTCCAGAGGATAGTTGTATCATCATGAACAACAGGCGTATATTGCATTCGAGAAGAAACTTTATCGGTGCTGATGGTGACCGAATCTTCAGAAGTTGTTACATGGATAAGGACCATTTCATGAGTAAATTGAAGTATTTAGAAGAGTTTTTGTAATTATTACTGGTGTTATTGATATACGTATATAAGACATTTTTTTATATTTAATTATACCATTCTGTTAGAAACGTTGGCGGCAATCCCAACACACACAAACAAACATTGCGAATAAACAATGAAATCTCTTTGTGAATTACTAGAAACAAATCCATCAAAGGTTGAATTGGTCCAATTGCTGAGTATAACATCTAGACAGGTTCATTTGGATCCGGTTCCCACTAGTCAATCACTAACAGAATCCCTTCAAACAATACTCTGTCTGACGAGGCATTCCCTTGAAGATTTAACACCAGTAACATTCACAATATACGTGAGTGACACATACAAGAGGCAATTCAAGTTTCCATATTTTGGTAAACAGTTTCAGAAACAAAACTTTAGAAACGTTCCTATCTTATTAACGTTGCTTAAGGTGCTAAATGAGAGATTAACGCAGGGAGGTGTGAGCACAATAAGAGATATATTTTACCTTAACGTGGAGTTATTTAAGGAACAAAGAAATGTAACAAGATGGATTCAAATAATTGCCAATAACTTTAAGCTAAATTCGATTAATGGTCTCAATGTGGTTCCAGCTCAAAAGGGACTCGTTTACACTTCTGTTCCCTTAAATATCGATTCGCATGAATTACTATCGAATACATCCAATCTAATACCGCATATAGATGAAAATTTACAGGTGATGCCTCTTAAAACCATCAATAGGGTTATAATAGTTGAAAAAGAAGCCATTTACAACAAGTTAATCAGAGATGTCTCGAACTCAAATACTTTGATTGTGACTGGGAAGGGATACCCCGACAGACTAACAAAACTACTAGTAAATAAATTGGCAAATTATTGCCCCTGTGATATTTATGTTGATGCAGATCCAGATGGGATAAATATCGCCCTTGTTTATATGCAACACCCTCAAGCAATCTATAAGGGTGTCACTTTACGACAATTGATCGCGATTAAAGCACAATTGATCCCCATGACTCAAAGAGAATTAGCCCTGTTGGTTAATATGATCAGCCGCAATTCCATACCTCCCCAGATCAAAGTATCTTTACAAAGACAATACTTCTTTGGCAAAAAAGGTGAAATGAACGCACATTACCTTTAATTATCTTTCAATTTTACGTGTTCTTTGTACGGTACACGAATTTGTTGAAGAGAAAACATCCTGAAAAAAAAAAGATCAAGCAATGCAAACAACACTAAATTAGATCTACTTAGATAAAAATCAAACATCAGGTGCAATGAAATTATTCCTACTGACACTATTATCTTTTGTCGCCACTACAATTGCATTTGAGAGTCGTTCTGCTCCATTCACAATCACATTACCTGCTTTTTCTGAAGATTGTTATTATGCTGATCTAAACAGTGAAGACGATACATTAATTGCCAGTTACCAGGTCCTAAGTGGTGGTAACTTTGAGGTTGATTTCTATATTAACTCGCCAGCTGGTGAAAGAATTGTCGATGAAAAGCAAAAGAAATACTCTGATTTCTTATTAAAATCCTTCGGTTTAGGTCAATACAAGTTCTGTTGGAGTAACTCATACGGTACTGCCGTGAAGCATGTAGAAGTAACTTTGGAACTCTCTCAAAATGGTGAAAGTGGCTCTAAGATTTCCTCAAGTCTCAAAGATGATGAAGTGATTGCTAACCACGCACTTGAAGAGATTGACAGAAATTTAAACAAAATCACGAAAGTTTTCAACTATTTAAGGGCTAGAGAATATAGAAATATGTCGACTGTTGAATCCACTGCCTCTAGATTAAAATGGTTTTCAATTTTGGTCATGGGTGTTATGGTTGGTATCAGTGTCTTGCAGGCAATTGTCATTCAATTATTCTTTAAAAGTCGTCAAAGAAACTATGTGTGATCTGGGACTTGTTATAAACCATGTCTTCCACTGATTAATGATGTTAATAATATAACTGTATATTTACTTGTATTCAACTATTTATATAGGTCAAGATCAAACTAGAAACGAAAGAAATTTTGAATAAGTTTATATTGTTTAGATTTTGTTGTCCAATCCTCAAGAATTTACCTAATTGGCTTTGAGAGGCTCTTAAGATTGCATCGTGATTAATTGTTATCAAATCTCTGCTTCTTAAGAATTCCAGTCCAAGTAATCCAAATACCGTCACGTATATCATCACTACTGACAATTTGATCATAATTAACCCACATACTATCCCAAGGATTGAACCCATACACAGTTGTTTGTATCGATCTCTTCTCTGCTGTTGCTTAGTTGTCAAAGTAACATCCTGTACAGCCTTTATATTTTCCTTCATAGCGGTTTCATTGCCAACAACTAAATCTTTTCTACCATATGTATAATATATGAAGGGAATAGTAGCACCGAGGAACATCCCAGTTGATAAGGTAAATCCCTTATTTGACTTCCTTGAAAACTTGAGTACTGTTTGACTTATTTTCCTTGTCGTCTGAATTCTTGAACATGTTAAACTTCTAGACAAAATACCCACAGATCTTATTTGTAAATTGCCAATCAATTTTGTATTCTGAAATAATCTTAGCATAGTTATAGGCTGGGTTTCTCTACCTGACCAGTTCGATATTTCCCCTAACATCTTTTTTTTCAATGCGAAAGTCAAATAATAATATAATTACATATTTGTTTATGATGGATGATATTAGATATGAATATGTTTGTGTATAATATATTACTTTTGTTATAAATCGGTTATTGTGACTTTGATATTGAACCATTAATATGTTTACGTCTTCTGGCACCCTCTCTAGCCCAAAACTCATCTCTATAAATCTCCCAACCCTCTCGTATCTCTGCGCTAAAAGATCTTGGGTTAAGCACAAGTTTTACATCTGTAGCCCCTAGTCTTGCCTGCGTTCTTATCTTAGCACTGTTCCAAAATCTTATTGTTATGTTCTGTTTCTCCAATCTTAAAGCTTTCTCCAAGAACCATAAGTGTTGTTCAGCAATCCAATTACTCAGCCGTCTAATGAAATCTGTCGATGCTTCATCCCAAGTTGAATGTACTTTAACTAATCTTAGATTAAACTGTCTGAGGCCCCTATTTGTAGTATTAAAGAATCTTCTGGGAATCACAATCGTACGTTTATATTGACCGCTTATACGGTACAAACACATTGTAATAACAATCAAGTAAACTGTAAACTGTAGAAAGATCCTATAAAGTCCCTCAATTATGATTCCACTAAAATATAACTCATAAATTGCAAAGGCAGCTACACCAGCCAAGCATGAAAGAAACAATGTGAATTGTAATCTTAGTCTTCTTTGCTCTCGGGCTTGAGTTCTGAGATCATCTTCTAAGATTAGTAAGTTTCTAAATATCATAGATGCTGGAGAAATAGTGCTACGCCGACTCTTACTACTCGAGGCACGGCTATTGGATCTCTTTCTCAGTTTCTCAGTTCCATTCCCGTTGGAATCTCTTCTTTTAGTTGTGGGACTAGGTGTTTCTAATAAGTCAGTGAGTTCATCAGTTTCTTTCTTTGATGATTTGGATGGAGTAGATGTTAGTGGATTTAACATCTCTACCAGAACATCCTCACTGGATCTTTCCTTGTATTCTTTTATCTCACTATTTATTGTTGTGTCAACTAATTCAACCTTGATACCGATATTAATTTTATCTTCCTTTAGGTTTTCATCTAATGCACTAATACTCATCTTCCCATTGGTAGTTATTGTCCCCAGATCTTTGCGATTTAAGTCTTCCATTATCTTTGTATGTCTGATGAATAAACTCTCTCAAAATCAAAATTTACAATGCTAATAGATCAAATGGACTTTAATTACTCTTGTTGCGTAACTGTTTGGCTTTTTTCGTGTGTTTAAGACATATGTACTCTCTTTTTGTATGTAATAAGGTGAGTAATTTCTCAAGAAATTTTGTTTAGATATTTTTCAATAATCAACAGTAATTCACAAAGAAAACCATTACGAAATCCAGAAGGAGGGCATATATGCCAATATATGAAGATGTTGGACTATATGGATTACATTATACGTGCTTTTGAACAAGGTACTTATTGGAATCACGATAATAGCTATGAAAACATAAATTCAACATCAGATATTTTGCTGAATTTCAAAGTACCAACCTCATTCAAGTTTCAAACTTCAAACAGATCAACTAATCATTCTTTTAACACTTTGGAAATTACTACAAATAATAAAATCAATGGGTCACTGACATATTTATATACAGATGCCAACAACTTAGATTCGATAATTAAGGATTCTGGAAATCGAACTTTACAAGAGGCCACTGAAACTTATAAACATATACAGCCTTATTTTCTAAAACAATCGCAACTAAAGTTAAACCGATATGGGACCACATCTGACCTAATATTCAAGCCTAAATCATTATATTATGGGAGAATTTATTATCCCAGTTCCACATTGGAGGCTATGATCATTAAAAGGATAAATTTGCATAACCAGCTAATTATTAAGACAATTAGTAATGTCCATTCTAATTTGAATATATTCTCAATGAATTGGCAAAAGCAGAAGGGTGAAAATCTTCAAGAATTAATATATGTGTCGGAAGGGTCATTATGTGGATATAGAATACTGCATAACTTTATCAGCACGCCTTCCAAATTCAATAACTCGTTATACAATAACTCTTCATTAGCGATTGGCGCTGAGATGTGGTTGGGTCTTTCAACAATGAACCCAGGATGTTCTACAAGTCTGAGGTATTGTACTCATGCTGCAAATACCGGTAGACCTTTAACTTTGACATTTACATTGAATCCATTATTTGGACATTTAACCTCAACTTACTCAGCAAAGACAAGTTCCAACTCTACCTTCTCTGCCAAATATGATTTCAACTTATATTCTACTGATTCAAATTTATCTTTTGGTTGCGAGTTATGGAAGCGTGGTTTTCAGAAGGATAAAGAAGATGAGAGTATCAAAACTGCTTCTGAAAAGCCTCATAAGATAGAATTTGGTACTAATGATAAAACTTTAATGCTAAACCCTGATAGGGAGCTTTCCAAAAGTTCCAAACAAACTGAAGCTAGTTTGAAGAAAGTTACGAAGCAACAACAGTTGTTAGAAGACCTTACTTACACCTTTTCAGCATCTTTACAACAAATTGATAAGGAAAGGTCAATGATCGAGAATTTTGAATACAATTTTGATAAAGAAAACTTTACAAACGTTTGGAAATTGTCCACATCTTTACGTGACCGTAACCTTCGCCTTCTTTGGGAAGGGAAGTTTAAGGGGTTTTTGATATCAGCAGGCACCGAATTATTTTATAACAGAAAGGATAATATTTCACCACCCCATACACATATTAACGATGAAGAAAAAACAGGTGCTATTAAAGATGTATACTATCCTGTAAAGATTGGTCTTACAATTCAATATTCTGCATAATGAATGTTATAATAAAAATATGCATTCTATTAATAAGTATATAAATAAATCTATATCCTTTTCTGCCTTTTGTTTTTTAATGTATGTTCATATTCATTTAGCTCAAATCTGAGACTTTCAGCAAGATCTGCATCATCATATGCATCCAACTGAAACCAAAGATTATAACCAGATAATCTTGTACCAATTTCTAATATTCTCTCCATGCGTTTTTGAACTTCTTCCAGTGGTTGTATACTATTCATAATGATCGGATTGAACCGTTTTGGAATCCCTACAAATTTAATCGTCATTGAGCTGAATAATGGTGGTGGGCAATCATTTATAAACATAATTTCATTGATATCTTTAATTTTCCTTTTACGTCCAAACCTCAATAGTTCTTTTTTGTTATGAATTAAGATCCAAGATAAAATATATTCCTTGTTTTCTGGATCAAATTCTAAAATACAATCTTCTGGTACGTAATATCTGGCATTTGTAAATTCCATGAATTCAATGATAAGTTTCGCACCATTAACATATTTCTGTTGAAAGGCAGTCAACTTTAATTCATCTTCAGTTAAATTTTCTCTCTTCTTATATTTCTTCCTCTCTTTTTTTACCTTTTTTACTACCATTTCACCATTCTCTTCTGTCTTAACTTGTATCTCATTTTCCCCGTTTTCCTTCTTTACTTCCTTTTCTTTGTCGTCCTGAGAGACAGTCAAATTGTCCTTTGCTGGCAGTGACTTCTTTGTTTGGTCATCAGACTGGATTGTATTCATGTCTTCATCTTTTGGAGTTTCGGATACCTCGGTATTGGCCTTCTCATCATTTTTTTTATCGTCATTCTTCTCGTTATTCTTCTTCTCACTAGCATTATCTTCAGATTTCTTCTCTCTTGGACGTGACGACACTATAGGTAGTGACGTCTGAGTGCTTTTCTTTCTAATTCCCTGTTGAGAATCCGCGTTATCAGGCCACCCTGGTGGATATGGCATTTTCTTTGCCAATTCAATAACTTTCTTGAAATCTTCAACTTCTTTACTAGTTGCTTCCCCCTTGGCAACTCTACCCATAACAGAATTCAGATTTGGATCTCTACTTGCCATCATATTTAAATTTGCAATAAGTTTAGTATCATGAGTCGGTGACGATGATTGGGTTTGTCTGTTTGTAGTGGAAGAGCTAATGGAAGTAGGTCTAGATGTGACCTTCAATGGTTTGGTGATCTTATTTTGTTTCTTTAACAGCTTCTGCTCTTCCTTGATCTTTTTATTTTCGTCCTTTCTCTTCTGTTTCATCAATTCATTCTCCATCTTTGCTTTCACCCTGGCCTCTTTCAACATTGCACTTCTCTTTTCTTTCTCCTCCTTTCTCTTCAATTGCAAAGCCTTTCGTTCCTCTGTACGTCTCTTCTTCTCCTCTTCCTCATTCCTCTTCCTACCTTCCTTCGCTTTCTTTAACTGTTCTTGCTCCTCGTTCCAACGTGACTCAATTGCTTCATCCTTCAAGATAAACAGCCGTATATTAAATTCATGGACACCAGCAACCATTGTACAATCACACATCTTTTGCATCTTGTCTCTGATACCCGTGCTCACCACGCCCTGTACACCGGGTTCACGTTGTGGTCGTATCCAATAGGTCTCAAACATTTCCCCTTGAGTCCAGGTTCTGCGTGAGCTTAACAGAGAAGAATATAATACAGCAGAGTCCCTAATGGATAGGGGATGTGTTAACGATGAATTATAGTTTGGTTCGTCTATGGACGCTGGTAAGTTACCAATTAGTTCGAAGGTACCATTTGTTTTATGCATTTGTTCATCCTCTGGTTCTGAGTCCGAGGACGGTGGAGTTGGGGTTGGTGATTTAGACTGTTGTCTAGTTCTAGATCGTAGGGACCTTTCTACCATTGGGTATGTTTCTTGGTTTATTATATATTTTTAGTGGCGTTTTTAGTTATTGTTGTTGTCATCATATATCAAATTTTTCAGCGACGACTAAAGAAAACAATAATACATGATGTCTCTTCAACACACAAAAGAAGGGAAGAATATATAGAAATATGACAAAATAAGACGTGAAGAGATTTTATTTTATTAAATAGTGTTTATTTAATTGATTTATTAATTTAGGCAGAGGTAGCGGCAGCTAAAGCTTGCTTGATGTCGTCTAATAAGTCATCGACATCTTCAATACCGACAGACAATCTGACTAAATCGTCAAAGACACCAGTAGCTTCTCTAGCCTCCTTTGGAATACCACCATGAGTCATAACAGCTGGGACTTCCAATAAGGATTCAATACCACCTAGGGATTCAGCTAAGGTAAATAATCTGGTAGCAGATGAGAATTTAGAAGCAGCGTCAGCACCACCCTTGATTCTGAAGGAGATCATACCACCACCTAAGGCGTCATGGTGTTGCTTCTTGACAATTTCGTAGTCTGGGTTAGTCTTTAAACCTGGGTAGTTGACAGCAACAACGTTTTCGTTTGAAGCTAAGAATTCAGCAATCTTGGTAGCATTTGTGGCAGCGGCTCTAACACGTAAGTGTAAAGTCTTTAAACCTCTGTGAGTTAACCAAGCATCAAATGGGGATGGGATAGCACCAATAGCGTTTTGTAAGAATTGTAATTTTTCAAAGATGGCCTTGTCGTTCATGGCAGCGACACCTAGAACAACATCGGAGTGACCGTTAATGTATTTAGTGGCAGAGTGAACAACAATGTCAGCACCGAAGTTTAATGGGTTGGATAAGTATGGGGATAAGAAGGTGTTGTCAACGACTAGGATGATGTCCTTGTTTAGGGATTTGATCTTGTCAGACACAGCTCTAATGTCAGTAACCTTTAAAGTTGGGTTAGTTGGGGATTCAATCCATACCAGTTTGGTATTTTCCTTGACTAAAGATGGTAATTCGTTTAATAAATCGTTAGAGAAGGAGGTCTCGACACCGTGAGCGTTAGCGACCTTAGTGAAGTATCTGTGGGTACCACCATAGACATCACCAATGGAGATGGCATGAGAGTTTTGTGGTAGAGATTGTAAGATGGTAGCAGTGGTAGCAGAACCAGAGGAAAAGGCTAAACCGTACTTACCGTTTTCCAACTTGGCAATAGCTTCTTCCAAGTTGTGTCTGTTTGGGTTTTGAGATCTAGAGTATTCGTAGGCACCCAATGGTTGAGATGGAGCAGATTGTTTGAAAGTAGTAGATAAGGAGATTGGTTCAATAACGGAACCGTGGATATCGGTGTGTTCACCAGCGTGGATGGCTAAGGTAGCAAATTTGTCAGATGGTAATAGACCCATTGTAATATCGTTTTAGTGTATGTGTTGTATTTGTAAAAGTATTTACTTGATAACTTAATCTCAATACCAGACAATAAAAAGATAATATAAGAAAAGGGAGTTTATATAGCAAATATTAAATAAGCAAGGAGTTTAATTCCCCCATTTCAGAGTTTTTCATCAATAGATATTCTTCAAATTTTGGTGAAGACTCGAGAAAATTTTTCAGATTTCGCCGCATTTTTTTTGACAAACTGTGGAAATAGTGGAAAAATACGAAGTGCGAGAGCACGTGAAAGGCGATGATTGATTATTAGAGTATATATATGTTGTACGTATGGAACCAGCGGTGGAGGGTGTGTGAATTGGCATGGCGACGTTCTACCTCTGTAGCTCCTCAAAGTCTTCGTTGATCTCGGAGTCTCGCAGTGGGTTGAGGTTTGGTGCCCCAGGGAAGGCATTGAAGTATTTCTTTAGCCCTGCAAGGTCACTCAGTTCATTATTAAGCCTCATTCGGTCCACAATTACCTCCAGTTTATCCACAGGGTTATTCTTGTAACGAAAATGGATATTTTCACATTGTAAGTCCTCTTGAATGGGCTCGCCTGGTAGCAGTGGCTTTGCCGCACCAGCATAACCTGTGATACAACTTAAAGTCTTGTTCGCTGTCTTAATTGGAACATGATAGCTAATATCTTGAACCACGATGTCCATGTCTCTTCTCTCCTTGTTGATATCATACCACTGTTGGGTGGTATTGTTCAACAGCGTATTCTTTAGGTCGCCTACTTGTTTGTAATAATTCTGATGGATAAATGTTCTGTTGGCATTAGTTTCCTTATTGATACAGTTGAGTTCGTATTTTTGCCTTTGGTATGCCCTACGTAACTTATAGTCACGAATATTGTTTATCTTTTCGTAGTAACTATGTAATTCCGGATGAGAACCCTCGAGACACATCTGTAACTCAATTTCCAACTTGGAAAGCTTGGTTTCGTAAAGCTTCTGTCGTAATTCAGCAAATTTGTATTCAATCTCAGTTATATCTGAAAGTGCATCTAATCTATGTTGTTCAACATCCATTTGGGAACCCATGGAATTTGACAGTTTGGATTCGTCTTCGTCATCCTCACCCTCTTCCTCAGCTTCCTCAACTTCTTCCTCCGGTTCAGGTTCTTCTTCCTCTTCTTCTTCTACTTCTTCCTCTTCTTCCACTTCTCCTTCTTCTTCTCCCACAGGTACCTCCTTTGTGAGGATCCCTCCCTCGTTCACTTCTGTTATGCTGCTTTCCTCCTTGACGTTTTCTGTGGTTGTATCGAGAAATTCGTGTCCTTTCGTCTTCGTACTCAGCATAGTATCGGTTTCCATTTTGCAGTTATTTACATGGTTTGAGAACTCCTTATTTATTTTGGGATCAAAATTTGGCTTTTGTTGTTCCTCTTGTGGTGGACCTACATCAGGTTTTGTTATCAATTGTTTAGTTTCAATGTTAGTTTCTATAATCTCCTGAGTAATTGGAAAATGTTCCTTAGCGTCATCATGATCTCCATCATCTTCATCATCTGCTTCACCCTCATCCCCAACTTCGTTCCCGTCCTCTTCTTCAGCATGATGATTTGTAGACGTTAAAGTGGCTGTAGTTGCAGTTGTAACTACAGGTGGTAATTCAATCTTTTCGGTTTCCACTTTTCTTCTCTTTGTATTAGAAAAATCCACATCCCCTGTCTCTTCTTCATCATTATTATCATCGTTAGCTCTCTTTGTGGTCTCTATAGTTTCTTCTAGTAAAGAGGCCAATCTTGGGGGTGGGAACCCATCCTCTCCAATGACGTTATCCTCACCTTCCATCTTTTCAGTATCTGCGTCACTAGAGATACAGTATTCGCTGAGGTTTAAATTACGATTCAATTCCTCGTTAGTTGTGAAATCAATATTAGTTAATGCACTCTCTTCGTCCTCGGCTTTCTTTGTTTCAGAGGCTATATCGTTATGCAATGATAAGTTGTTGTCGTTTAGGGGTTCTGTCTCTAAAGTTAATTGATCTTCACTCATAAGATGCTTGATTACTATCGGAGTTCCTATGATATGTTTCCTTCCTTGAGTATATTTTATGTTTCTTCAATTAACAGGAGGGGCAACAGCATAATTTTAAAGGTAAATACTAGGTGATTAATTAAAACTTTTCAAAACACGGAAATCATTATTTTCTTAGCGGTGCACGGTTGTTCAAAAATCAAATACAAATAAAACTGCAAAACCTGCCAAACTCAAACAGAAAATACGCTTAATACGTACTACAATTTTAAAAGAATGTCATAGAACACAAGTTTGTATATGTGGGCTAGTACTTGCGGACATATTTTATACGAGTTGACCCTATGTTATCTTTACGAAAAAAACAAGAAATAGCGCCTAGCTGGCGCAATCGGTAGCGCGTGAGACTCTTAATCTCAAGGTTAGGGGTTCGAGCCCCCTGTTGGGCTATTTCTTTTTAATCTTCATTTTATTAATTAAGATAGAAGTATAACCCTACGATATCTATTAAAGTATTTTAATCATATGTAATTATCCAGGAACTTGCACAACCACCAAACACTACAGGTGGTCCTAACTTGCTTTCTACTTCCATCAACTTATTCAAGGGACTTTTTACATTGGAATAGTCATTTATGAGTTCACTATCATTGGTAGAAGCGCCTAAGAGTTGAACACTTTTCCGACCACAATTGCCATGTTCACCCCACCCCCAACAATATATCTGGTATTTATTGTGCGTATCTTGCAATACCATCAAACCATGTTCACTACCTGTATTTACAGAAATTATGGATATATCCTTTGTTATTTCAGTAAGTTCTTCATTGTTAAATAATTGACCAAATGCACCAAATCCGTAAGAATCAATTCTGAATTTATGCTCTATCCTGCTTTGAATATGAATCGATGACCACATTGCATAAACTCTTAGACCATCCTTTCCTTTCCAGTCCTCCAATTTAAATCCCAGGGGAATAGCACCAGTGACAGAGATTATTGACCCTTTATTGTCAACAAACGCAATAAAATTCTTACCCATTGACACATAATCAATAACAATACTTTCACTCTCGAATATAACTTCAGGAGTATCAATAATTTTACATTTAGGTTCCCTTAATTGGCATTTGGTATTACTTCCCCAACCATAAACTTTCGAACCACCTGTATGTGTTTTTACAACAAGACAACAATTTTGGAAAGATGAATAAAGTTCCCCCTGATCCCTAATGTCATTAATCTTCATCAGTTTTTCAAACTTATCTGATTCATAGATTTCTTTGCCTAACCCCAACTCTCCCTTAGGTCCAAACCCTCTTGTCCAAACTTGATTCTTATCATCTATAATGGCAGTAAATTCCCAACCACAAGTAATATCCGTTACCTTTCGATTACCGACAGATAAATCTTTCCAGCTTTTAAGTATTTGTAAATCTGTATTATCATCAAGTTCGCTTTTACTATTATCACCGCAACCATATAAACTCCCATCTTCCATCAGGATCACTGTATGGTTCCCACCACAAGCAATCTTATTAATGGATAGATTAGGGTTGTCCTTAGAAAACGACACTTGCGGAACAATAAGATCCTTATTGTGATTTAATCCCAGCTGATAATTTCCATTTGAACCCAATGTGAATACAGTAACCATGTTTTCCCCTATATATTGTATTTCAGCTTCTATCACATTTTTTTTATTTAACAAACTCATCGCGTAAACATTACAATAAATACTTCCTTTTTTCGCGACTATACAAATAGTGAAAAATTTATAAAAAATTTTCCTATATTTTGTAATAACATCAGTCAGCACACCCATATTTATCCAGTTCCGACCCATTTTCCTTATAGTTGTAATAATACGAATATATCAGCAATGGATAAATCATTTGAGGACGAAGTGCAGGTACCAGAAACTTCCTCTCCCACTAGAGCCAAAACATTTTCTTCCTCACCATTAAAGGCTACAGATAATGGTTATATGTCAGCATTGAAGGACAAGTTTACATTCAAGCCTATCCCAAAATCAGAGCCAGTTTCAGAGGGTGTTTCAATTACTAAACAATTAGACCAATTACAACAAGAGTTTCCTGATTTTTCAAGCACGTTGATCCAAGCTGTCTTTAAATCTAATTCATTGAATATAACAACCGCCAGAGCCAGATTGGAAAAGATTAAAAGTCAAAGAACAGCATGGTCAACTTCACCAACTAGAAAGACTCAGAATGGATCAAACGGAACAACTAGATTAAATTCTATTAGTAGTACAAAAATTAAAGTTGACAAACCTATGACTACCATCTTTGACAGGTATTCACACGTAATGAAATCGCCTGGTAAAAATCCATTGAATTTGAACGTAGATTTACTGGCGAAGATTCCAGGTGCTCAAAAACACTTATTAAAGGAATTGACTGGTCACGAAAGAAAGAAGAGGAAGTTGGTTAGAGGTAGTGAATTAGATGCAGTCAAGAGTAAAGCTTTGGAATTAAGAGCCAAAAAGATGATGGAGAAAGAGGATGACGGCGATGCCACAGAAGATGAAGCAGACGATTCTGGTACAGATGATGAGTACGATGATGCTAGTCATACTATTGTAAATATTGATGATCAGATTTTGGAATTCTTAAACTCAGCTGATCCCTTGGATATTGCTGATTTGGCTGATACAAGTTTTGAAAAGGCCAAGATCATTGTCTCTAGAAGACCTTATAACAGTATTGAAAATTTTGTAGGGATGGAATTCCTTACTGAGGAAGAGATTCAAAAGAATAGCGAGGCAGCCACTGCCAAGATAAGAGGTGGTAGAGGTCGTGGTAATCAAAAGAAAGAAAGTGATAGATTCTTGGAAAAAATCACTCAATCTATTAGGGGTTACAATGCTATTGAATCCTTGTTAAAGAAATGTGCTTCTTACGGTGATTCCATCTCATCACAGATGGGCAAATGGGGTATTCGTGTCAATGGTGACGGGTCAAAGAAACAAAATGATGAACTTAATATTATTGATATTGCGGATGATGATGATGATGACAAGGAAGAAATTGTTGATGAAGTTGATGAAGAAAAGAAGACTAATGATGCAATCGTCGAAGAATTTGATGAAACAGAGGTAAGTGCTACACCAACTCCAGCCCCTTATGAAGCTCCCCTGAGTGATCCAAAGAGTGACGGCGAATTTGAATTAGAAGCTGAACCAGAGCTTGATGAGGATGAAGATGAAGATGAAGAATATAATGAGGATGAGGATGATGAGGATTATAATGTTAGCAAGTCATTTGCCCCTAAAAATAGAGCTTATAGGATTGCACAACGTAAGAATGGCATTATCAGATATTTCAAAGGTAAACCAAGATTATTATCTAAGGAAATTGAATTGAAAGATTATCAACAAATGGGTATCAATTGGTTAAATTTGTTGTATCACAACCAAATGTCCTGTATCCTTGCTGATGATATGGGTTTAGGTAAGACATGTCAAGTTATTTCCTTTTTGGCATACTTGAAACAAATCAACGAACCAGGTCCTAATTTGATTGTTGTTCCATCGTCTACTTTGGAAAATTGGTTAAGAGAATTTAAAAAATTTTGTCCAATATTGAAGGTTGAACCATACTATGGATCTCAACAGGAGAGAGCTGAATTACGTGATTATTTAGAAAAATCATATGGTCAATATGATGTTATTGTTACCACTTACAATTTAGCAGCTGGTAATAAATACGATGTTGCCTTTTTAAAGAATAGCAAATTTAATGTTGTTGTCTATGATGAAGGCCATATGTTAAAGAATTCCATGTCTGAAAGATTTAATAAATTAATGAAAATCCAAGGTAATTTCAGGTTATTATTAACTGGTACGCCTTTGCAAAACAACCTTAGAGAATTGATGTCCCTATTGGAATTTATCATGCCATCATTATTTATCTCTAAAAAGGAATCGTTGGCTACTGTGTTTAAACAACGTGCACGTACCACTGATGATAATAAGGATCATAACCCATTATTAGTCCAAGAAGCGATTGAGAGGGCCAAGACTATGATGAAACCGTTTATCCTAAGAAGGCATAAGGATCAGGTATTAAAACATTTACCAAAGAAGCATAATAAGATTGTGATGTGTGAATTGAATGATATTCAAAAGAACATTTACAATCAAGAGATTAAAAATGTCATGGAGCATAAGAAGCGTTTCCAAGAAGGGATGAAGGAACCAAAGGATAGTAAAATGACTTCAAAGAACTTGATCATGTCCCTAAGAAAGGCAGCTCTTCATCCATTATTGTTCAGAAACATCTTTAATGATAAAGTTGTGGAACGAATGAGTACTGCTATTCTAAACGAACCAGAGTATAGTGAGAATGGTAACAAGCAGTATATAATGGAAGATATGAGTTATATGACAGATTACGAATTACACAAGTTATGTCTGAATTTCCCAAAATCATTGTCTAAATTTGCCCTAAAGAATGACGAATGGATGCAAGCTGGAAAGATTGATAAATTAATCCCCATTTTGAAGAATGTGATTGAGGGTAAAGGCGAAAAGGTTCTAATCTTTTCATTATTTACGCAAGTTCTGGATATCTTAGAGAGTGTGCTAACTACATTGAACTACAAGTTCTTGAGACTCGATGGGCAAACACAAGTCAATGAAAGACAATCGATCATTGACAAATTCTACGAGGACAAAAGCATACCAATTTTTATCCTCTCCACAAAGGCTGGTGGGTTTGGTATCAATCTTGTCTGTGCCAATAACGTGATAATCTACGATCAAAGTTTCAATCCACACGATGATAGACAAGCAGCAGACAGATCACATCGTGTCGGCCAGACAAAGGAGGTCTCCATCAACACTCTGATCACCAAGAACTCCATTGAGGAGAAAATCCATCAATTAGCAAAGAACAAGCTTGCTCTGGATACAAATATGAGCGAGGACGACAGCAAGGCCCAAGACGCCATGGAGAACAAGATCAGTGGCATTCTCGAGGACATTATCTACGAAGAAGGTACCCAATCCATCCATTAGCAATCATCCAAAATAGCATATATACGTATATAGTAGATACAGACTTTAACAAGCCCCGTCCTGTACCCTAACTTTGCTTACCTTTTTGACCAGGTCTGATATTGTTTATCTCACACGCCCTAACTGTTGAAAAGCGTAACTCCGCTAGGGCTACATATTTGTCCGCAGAAATTTCTCCAACCCTGGATCTAACCCTGATTTACGTTTTCCCAATGGAGAAAAACAGTTGGGGTGACCTAACTTGCCCGGAAAAAAATTTTCGGTGACTTTGGTAAAGCGGAAACAAATTGACACCCAGGTGGGTGGTGATTAAAAAACTGTTTTAATTTCAGACTCAACAATTACAACCACGAAACTGTTATATTTGCATTCACCCCCTAAGGAATTAGATTCAAGATATTAAGAAGTGAACTATTCTAGCCCGGTTGCAATATTGAAAACAAACTATTTCAGATTAGATTGAAAAAAACACGCAATCTTACAGACCCCTCTAACACGTTTTTCTAAAGGAAATCAGATAAGTAAATATAGGATTTCGCTTTTATCTAAGATTCCAACAATTCGCAATCATAACAGCTAAACAAAAAAGAACCTGATAACAATAGACGACCCATCTGATATTATAAGTGAACAAATATCATTAATCATATCTTTCATTACAAGTATACGTCTTTTTTTCTGTTTCTCCAAATTCGAGAGGAATAAATTTTAGTCAAATTACTCCCTCAAAGGAACTTAGAAAAAGCTTATATAATGAATAATCAAAATAATAAGGAGTCTCTTAAGCTTGAGGACCGTCACAGAAATGTTACAGAACTTTTAAAGGTGTTGATGGATATTAACCAGATCAACGGTGGTAACAGACAAACAGCTGATAAAATGAGAGTACATGCAAAGAATTTTGAAGCAGCTTTATTTGCAAAGAGTTCATCTACTAAAGAATATTTGGAGAGTATGAAGGAAAAAGTTAATGCTATGCGTAACACAAGAGACGTTAGAAAGAAGGCTTTGACCTCTGCTTTACAGCATGATCAATCGATGCGTCCACAGCAAATGTCCCAACAACAAATGCAGCAAATGCCTCATAATCAAAACTATCAGAATACGAACTCTAATAATAACAATGTTAATAACAATAATATCTCTAACTATATTCCCAATACACTAAACATGAATTCTCAGATGTTTCTAAATCAGCAAGCTCAAGCGAGACAGCAGGCCCAGCAGCAATTAAAAGCACAGCAGCAGACTCAGCAGCAGCAGGTTCAAGTGCAGCAACAAATGCAGCAGCAGCAACAACAGCAACAGCAGCAACAGCAGCAACAACAACAAAGGGGTCATCAATTAACTCCTCAACAGAGACAACTGATTAATCAGATGAAAGTAGCTCCTATTCCTAGGGAATTGTTGGAAAGAATCCCAAATATACCCGATAATGTCAATACATGGCAACAAATCACTGAATTGGCCCAACAGAAACGATTAACGCCACAAGATATGTTAGTGGCCAAAGAAGTTTATAAAGTTCATCAACAATTACTATACAAATCCAAGGTTCAACAGGCTACTACGAGCAACGCAATGAATATGCAACAGGCGAAGCAGCTTCAACAGGCACAGCAGCAGCAACAACAACAACAGGTTCAAGCACAACAGCAACAACAAGTACAACAGCAGGCACAAATACAAAATAGAGGTGGTACTAATAACAATGATGGAGTTGCTGGTCAACAGCAGCAACAACAAAGATTTATTGGTAGACCTGCTGAGGTTCCAAACGTTCTTGGTCAAATAAATCAAATCTTTACACCAGATGAACAAAGATCCTTGTTACAGGAGGCTATGGAAGCTTGTAAGACATTCCAGAAGACTGAGTACGGTGCCAATATGACTGATTCCAACCGTCAAAATTTTATCAGAAAGTATATCAATCAAAAGGCATTGAAAAAGATACAAAGCATCAGGATGTCACAACAAGCTGCTGCTGCTGTATCAGGTAATGTTAGCAATAATACTACTAATAACGGTGTTCCACAGCAAAGAACCTCAAGTTCTACAATGCAAAATGATTTCAACAATAGCAATAACAACAATCATGTTAGTACACAAATGGATGGCATGAACGTTCAATCCAGAAGTGGTATGATGCCACAACAACAACAACAACAACAACAACAGACACAGATTCAACAGCAACAACAGCAGGTCCAGCAGCAGCAGCAGCAGGTCCAGCAGCAGCAGCAGCAGGTCCAGCAGCAGCAGCAAAGTCAGCAATTTCAATCTCAGACTCCTGTTCAAATTCAATCGCGTAGTCAGTCACAAAATAGGACAAACTCACAAAAGCCTTCAGTTTTACAGTTGTTACAACCTACTCCACAGGATATTGAAACGGTTAGAAAGATTTCAACAGATGCTGCTAGAACTCCTCTGAGGTTGAATGATTTAACACAGTCTATAACCCCTCAAGAAAGAGATGAAATCAAGCGCAAGTTGCAAGTCAACCAACAATTATTTGCTCAAGTTAGTAATTATGCTCCACAAGTTTATGTGTTTACCAAGAGTGAACCATTCTTGAAGGAAGTGTTACAACTAAGGATATTTGTAAAAGAAATTCTAGATAAATGTTCCAAGGGGATATATGTTGTTAAATTGGATACTGTTGATAAGTTAATTATGAAATATCAAAAGTATTGGGAGAGTATGAAGATTCAAATTTTGAGAAGACAGCAATTGATTCAACAACAACAGTTGATTCAAAAGGGAGGTTCTGCTGGTTCACAACAACAACAACAAGGTTCCAACTCGAATGTAACCGTTCCTATTCCGGCAGCATCTGTTCCAAGTTCAAGTGGCAATAATCCGCAACAAATGATGCAAGGAAATATGCCACAGAATCTAAACAGACAACAGCAACAACAATGGATGCAACAGCAACAGCAGGCCGGACCTCCAAATAGTCAAGGCCAAACTATGAATGCCTTCTCTCCAATGAATACCAATATAGCATTAAATGATAACAACAGCAGGAATACAACGATGTCTAACAGTTCTATGGGAAATAATTTGGTCAATAAGAATGTTATGAACCAATATACCAATGCTACTGGTACAGCTGGTTCACCAGAATATTTGAACATGTCACCAAATAATTTATCTACAAAAGTTTCACCTAGAAAGGATGTCATTGGTCGTTCGAAATCTACTAGTAAGAGACCTTCACCAATGGCAACTACAGGATCTGCTCAAGCTGGTGCTTCTCCTTACAACGTTTCCATAACTAGTAACAATAGGTTTCCTCAACCAACGAATACTAATACGGTGGGTATGAACATATCTCCAAACTCTTCGAATCGTACATCTGTCACGAATCTAAAATCACCATCTCCGATGACTAATGATTCAGCCAATGTGAATGCGAATCAAATAAAAAAACCAGTGAATAATGTTAATAATCCATATAGTCAGGAAGAAAATAGATTAGAATCTTTGAATATGAAAAAATCGGAGATTATATCGAGATACAAGCATAGACAAGAGATTTATCAAACATCTCCGATTGATTTATTCTTATCGACATTATCTGATACAATGGGTCTAAAGGATGAGGACTACGAATCTCAATATAAGTTTACTCAAGATACCATTGATTCTATTAATCACACTGGTAAGAAAAAGAAGATTACAAAGGTAGCACAACGTGCCCTTGACCGTGATGTCGTTGCTGTTAGTTTTGTTAATAATCGTTTGTTAATGAAGAGTAAGTTTGCTGCCCAAAAGAATCAAGCTAGAGACTATAGCATTAAGCTCAATAGTATCGCTGCCATCTTTAAGGGATTACAAAATAACATTCATAGTATATTAAATGATCCAAATTTCATTTATTCTCCAAACAATACGATGACTAGTAATAAGAAGAGAAAGATTGATGAACTGAACTTCACACCTGAATCTAATGAATCTCCATTGATGAGCGAATCCAAAAGGTTAAAGATTGATTCACCTGAGGATATGTTTGATAGCAGTAAGAGCAAGAATAAAGTGGCCGCTGAAATAACACCAAATGTTTGGGATTGGTCATTCTGGGAACAGAAATGATTAATCTTAAGTTGTAAACAATACAGTTTTTTTTTCCTCCTTATGTCTATTTATATTAATTCATTTTAAAAATGTAAGATTTTTTTTTTTTTGAAAGATATTTAGCTATGATTCATTTTTTTAGATTATATAAGAAACTTATATTAAGTTAGATCTGAATAATTTTCCATACCCCACAGTGTTGCACCGATTACGTTGGATGATAATGTGAATCCAGAGAGGATTGGGATAGTATCTAAAAATCCTGCAGTAAATCCGAAGGAACTGTATGTTCCCAGGTAGGTAAATAACAATTCAAACCTTTGATGATTACTTAATCCCCTCAAACGTAGGAATTTGGAAAAATATATTCTAGAGATTGGAGCAGATACTAAAATATGGAAAATGAAGGGACCGATTACTGGAATTGCGCTTACTGCAAGCAATAAACCAAGGACCAAACCATATACGATATATCTTATTAATTTTGTTGGCAAATGAATTAGCCAGAAGTAAACGGATCTGATTGGGACATAGTATTTCACAGGATCATGTGATGCGTAGACATTTGTAGCATCATTACAAATGAGACAAAGCTTGACAAGATCATTGGACAAGTGAGATGTCCTCATGAATAGCATAGTCAATACATTTGCCTGGAGGACACTATGAAGAGCGGCGATAAAGACCCCCACGGGACCCAATACAACGAAAAGCGCAAAATATACCGGCGCAATAGTTAGCCAATAGGTCACTAACACCACAGCATAGGATAGAAGGTACATAGTTAGGGTACCTAGCATTGTATGTGCATATTGCCTTCGATTCGTGAGTAATTCTGTTATCCCCCTAAAAGGGTAGGTATAAGGTTGTCCCTGAAAAATATCGTTAAAGAAATTCCGAGAGATGGTAGTCACTCTAGTGTTCAACTTGGAAAATTCGACATTAAAAACTTTGGGACCATAGTCCTTCACAGAAAGCATGACGTTGGGATGTTGTTCAAACTTCTGCAATTGGTCATACTTGTAGAAGAACCCTCCAAACCCAGTTAAAAGTAAAGAAGCGGCGACACTCATTATTCAGATACTTTTCTTCTACAGTCAACAAAATTACTGCATCCCAATGTATTTACCACCACCCTTTATATAGATCCCCTCCACCAAACCAATAAAATGTCTGTCACAAAACTGCATTTACTGACACTTTTATACTATTCCCGAACTTTCCTCCGCCAAACGCCCGTGCACCTCACTTTCAGACTAAAACTTTAACCATCTCCATTTAGCAAATCTCAACCAAAATATACATGGTCACATTAATAATTCCATTAATGACCCTTCGTCTCAAATTCACACTTATTTTGTCAGTCTCTCAAATATAATTATTTCGGTTATTCTTATTAATCCTTATTATTCCCGTGTCAGACAGCGAAAATTTCGAAAACGATTTGCCAAACAAACGATACCCCCCTCGCCCCTTCCCATTCGCACATCCTCTCTATATAAGAAAAAGGCGATTATAAGGGAAAGCAGCACTCTGGGGACACGAATTCAAACCCAAGAAAAGGCCAAAATTAACGAGAAAGGACGCCTAAAAGAAAGATATGCCGTATATTGGTGCTTCAAATTCGTCCACCCATTCCTTCCTGAGCTTGAAGGAGAAACATTCCATCAAGAAATCCAAGAGTAATCTCAACTCAACTTCGTCATTGTCGAAGTTTGCCCCGGTGTCAGAGAATGATAGTACACAATCCTTTGTTGGAATTAATGATAGGGATGAAGACGAGGTGGAGATTGATAATGAGGAGGAGGAACTTTCGGAGCTGGCCTCTGAGTTGAACTCAGAACTGAACTCGGAATGTAACTCGGAAGTACCCTCAGAGATCCCCATACATGAACTTGGACGACCCACCGATTTAAAATTCATCGATAGAACTAAATCCATAGACTCAGTGCGGTCTGTACTTACAGAGGTAGATTTACATGAACTTTACAATTTACCAAATGAATCTACACATTTATATTCCTACAACCCATTGTCTCCGAATTCATTGGCTGTGAGACTATCCATTTTGAAAAGATCTCTAGAGATTCTTATAAGCAATCCAAATATGATGAATGATCAAAGTCTTATGGATAAAGAAAGAGAACAGAAGGAATTTCTCAGCACTATAAATTCACTACGAAATTCAACCATAGATGTAAATAACGAAAATATCTCTATTCCAAGAAAACAGAAGGACTCCATCGATTATAGTCCCACAGAGTCATTAGATACAGTTCCCCAACAGGATAATAATAAATTAGAGAAATATGAAAACAGTGGGAACATTGACAATCTGGATAACAAATTGAGAAGTGTTTCCCTCAGTGAAAATAAGCCCAAATATAATTCTTTACAACAAAAATGGACTTCGCCAACTGCAGCATTAAATGCATTTGTAACTAATACCAATACCAATACCAAAAACAATAAATATGGGGCCAGAAATAGTGCAGATGGTGTTCTCAATTCCTCAAATATGATGGGTTCAGGGGTAAGAGGCAGTAGTCCACAATTAGGTAACAGAGCCAATTCTTTGGCATTCTTACCAAGAGTATTGACAGGACTGGATAGAAGAGATAGTCCTTCATCCCTAATAAACTGTGATTATCGTCCACCAATGCCAGGTCACGATTTGAGAAGAGCCAGCACAAGTATTCCATTTAGACTGCCGTTCTTAAAACATGCACAAACTTTTTCAAATGATAATCCAAGCACCTATGACCTGGATGAGGATGCTGAACTGAACGATTCAGATTCTTCAGAATTTGTACATGAACAAAGATCCAATTTAATTAACCTTTTGGATTTATTAAATGAAACTTTGGAAAATAATACATCGGCAAAGGCAACAGATTTGCATATGCTATCCCTTTTCAATATCAATAAACTAATAGTCGATGCTGATAGTGAACCTAGTGAACCTGAGTCCGAATCTGAGGCCGAATCTGAATGTGACAAGAAGAATTCACTCAAATTGAAAAGAACTTTATTAGATAGTCTTGCTGAACCCTTCTATGAAAGAAATGTCCAATATGAAAGGATGCCCTCAGGAGACGATGCCGCTGTTCAGTGTGAATTGGCGGAAAGCGTACCTTCGCAAACCCAAGATTATGGCAGGATTATCAGTACCTTTACATCAGCCAAAAATTCTGCGCCACAGGCCATTTTCACGTGTTCCCAAAAGCATCCATGGCAATTCAAAGCTGCTAATGATTTAGCATGTTTAACCTTTGGTATATCGAAGAATGTATTAAAGGCATTAACATTATTAGATTTAATCCATACTGATTCTAGAACTTTTGTCCTGCATAAACTGCTATCCACAGAAAATCAAGAATTAGTTTTTGCGGGTGAGATTATCGGTATCACTCAGCCAGGTACTACATCAAGCAAAAACGACTTAATTTGGGCATCGTTTTGGGCAAAGAGAAAAAATGGTTTACTAGTCTGTGTCTTTGAAAAGGTTCCTTGTGATTACATTGACGTTTTGTTAAGTTTAGATACCTTTGAAGTGACAAGTGTAATCAAGAAGAATGATAGTTTGTTAAAGAGCTGGTTAGGATCAGATGAAGAAGACGATGATAATGAAGGCGACATTCCGATGAATGGGTTGAAATTCAAATTAGGTGGTGATGAGGATAGTGATGAGGAACAGGATTCAGAAGTTACTCCTCCACCAAGAAGACGTACTCGCACAAGGACTATGACCGCAAGAATCAAATTCACAGCCTCCGAAAAGAGCCTTGATAAAAAGAAAAAGGTTAAGTTCGCTAATGAAATCCATCATATTGGAACAATCAGTCATTCATTGGCTCAAGTTATAGAGGAGGTTAGAACAGGTATCATATATGAAAAAAATGATGATTTAATAAGCATGCCAGTCCGTGTATCAAATCATGTTAATAAAATAAGATATTTCACTTTGAATCATGCATCTTCAAATATCCCATGTGCTGTTTCTACATCTATTTTACAAAATGAAGTCAAGTTAAAGATCCATAGTTTACCATATATTGCTGGTTTATTTGTGGTAGACTCTCAGAACTTGAGTTTAATTAGTTTTAACAAATCTGTTTCAAAAAACTTATTTGGGCTTCATTTTTGTGAATTGGTTAACAAACCTGTTACTAGCATTATCCCATCATTCGAAAGAATTATTGACTACGTTTCAGGATATTATCCTGCACTCGATATCACTTCAAATAGCAATAAAGGTTTGGTTCTTACTGAACATTTCTTTCGAAAGATTCAAGCTGAAATGGATGGTAATATGGAAGGGTTCTACACCTCTGTAGGTATTGATGGCAAGCATAGAGATGGTTATCCAATTAAAATCGATTTCCAATTACGTGTTGTCAATACAAATGTCTGTGTACTATGGGTAACACATTCAAGGGATGTTGTCTTTGAAGATTATGACACCAATCCATCCCAATTAAAGATGTTAAAGGAATCTGATCTTGCGTATGTGAGCTCCACTTCAAGTTCCACCTCCTCATCAAAGAAAACATCCCAAAAGGCTTCTGTTGACCATCTAAAGGATTTGGTGCTAGCCAATGATTTGGGCTCAAAGCTTGAAGCTGATGAAAGCAAATCTAATCTCAAGGATGCTACTAGAACATCTCTAAAGTCTTTGGGAAGTGAATCATCTGTCTCTTCTGCAATTGGAGTATCCACTGTACCTTCTACAGTCGATATTGCTTCTAATGAAATTGATGATCCTGAGATGAAGAAGAAGTTAGAGCTAGCAAGAATGTATACCGCGGATAAAACTCAGTTCGTAAAAGAAGGTAACTTCAAGGTTGACAAGAGTTTAATTATTAGTAAAATAACCACGGTTCCGGAGGCTGAAGATTCAACTTTGAGTGTTCATGATGATAGTGGAACAGAAGATGAAAATAACGTAGCTGTGACATTCTTAACAACTCCAAGTCACCATATTGGAAGTAAGAAACATGTTAAAAAGTTTTCAGATTTCATAATCTTACAAAAGATGGGTGAAGGTGCATATGGTAAGGTTAATCTTTGTATGAATAAGAAAGAAAAATACATTGTTGTTATTAAAATGATTTTCAAAGAAAGAATTTTAGTTGATACATGGGTTCGTGATAGAAAATTAGGTACTATTCCTTCTGAAATTCAAATCATGGCTACTTTGAATAAGAAGCCACATGAAAGTATTTTAAGATTGTTGGATTTCTTCGAGGATGATGAATACTACTATATCGAAACACCAGTGCACGGCGAGACAGGCTGTATTGATTTATTCGATTTAATTGAATTCAAGACCAATATGAATGAATACGAAGCAAAGTTAGTTTTCAAGCAAGTTGTGTCTGGTATCAGACATTTGCATAAGCAAGGTATAGTCCATAGAGATATTAAGGATGAAAATGTCATTGTTGACTCTAAAGGTTTTGTTAAAATTATTGATTTTGGTTCCGCAGCTTATGTTAAAAGTGGTCCATTTGATGTTTTCGTCGGTACCATTGACTATGCAGCACCTGAAGTTCTAAGCGGCGATCCATACGAAGGTAAACCACAGGATATTTGGGCTATTGGTATCCTGTTGTATACGATCATTTTCAAGGAAAATCCATTTTATAATATTGATGAGATTTTAGAAGGTGATTTGAAGTTTGACCATACTGAAGAAGTCAGTGCTGAATGTATTGAATTAATCTCCAAAATTCTTAACAGAAACGTTCAAAAGAGACCTTCTATTGAAGACATTTATACCGATAAATGGCTTGTTATCTAGTTTATATGGAATCAAACCAGGTTATAGGTTTTTATGCATATTTGTGATTTATTATGACCTTAACATAACATTTATAAAATTATAAAACGTGTTAATAATTTTTTGATTTTATTATGAAGTTTTCGTTTTTTTTTAAAATATATATCGTGTTCACAGGATTTAATTTTTGGTAACCGAATAATATTTCTATAATAAATAAATAAAGTGTAAAAGTGATGAAATTTTTGTAAACAAATGAAATAAAAATAATAGTTTAGGGCTTTGCAAACGATTTGCAATTCTATTTAAATGAAATAAATTTTTGTCTAAATACTTTTGATTAGGAACCACGACCCAAAAATTCTATATATACATATTCAGACTAGTTTAAAAGAAAAATCATTTTATCTCTATCGCTAACATTTTACATCTGAATTTTCGAGGTTTAACGGTAATGGCTCTTCTTTGACTTTAATTTCGTTCATATTGATACCGCTATTTTCTAATTTTATTTTTGGGTTATTATCTTCAAGCTTTACTAGTAATTGATCCTCTGTATTCTCAGATTTAACCAATCCATTATTGCCTTGTTTCAAAATTTCTTCCATCTTCGCGCTTTTTACTAAATATGATACCCAGCTCTGATAATTTTTCATATGTTCAATCATTTCTTTCAATTCAGGGTCAACAATTTTCTTACAATCTTCATTCTCGCATTTCGAGATTGATGGAATAGAAAATGATGTTGAGGGAGGAGAACACATTTCACATAACTTAGCAATTGGTCTATCAATAGCTTGCCCATAGCCCACCAACAAACTGTTTATTTCACGCCACAATTTTAATGGTAACCAACTCTCTAGCTCCTTTCTTGTGTGATCAGGCGTCTTACATTTTTTTGGATCCACCCATCTAAATAACTTACAAAGTCTGTCAACATGAACATCAACGCAAATACCATCCATCTTACCCCAAGTCTTCTGTAATGTTAGATAACCCATCTTTGGACCTACACCAGGTAGGGACAAGAGACCCTCAGCTGTGGTTGGAATCTCTGAATCAAATTGTGTAGAGATTAATTGACATGATTGAGTAATATATTTAGCCTTTCTCGAATGAAAGCCAACAGATCTAATCAACTCATCAAGAGTCTTTTCGTCAATTTGAAGCATCGCCGAAAGGGTGATACCCGGAGATTTCAATTTATCTATACAATATTCGGTTATATTGTACATGGCCTTTGCAGTTACCTCATCTTTAGTCTGTGCTGATAGCATAATACCTATAAGTGTTTGTAATCTATAATTTTTGGGTTCAATTTGATCTTTCGAGATACCTAATGATTTAGCAACTGTAAGTGGAACGGATGAACCACCAACGTAGTCTACTGGCGCATTTATTAACTTTCTAACTCTCCTTAACTTGAGATATATCTCTTTGAAATATTTTGGAAGCTTATGTCCATTTAAAGGTGTGAAGGCATCGTCATCGAGGGGAACATCCCATCTATTACCAGAATTACCAGTTCTCTCACCGATCCATTGGAAATATTCCTTGTTATCCAATGTTTTAACCCATCCAGTATCTACTGAATCTTTTATTGGCATGGTATCCATAGCTAAAATTTCTTCTTTTTTCAGTTTAGTCTTTTTAAAGTACTTAGATTCATCGCCTGTAACCGGAGTAACCTCCTTTTTAATTACTACTTCCTCTGCCTTTCTCTTCCTTAGTTGCCTAACCATCGTTTTGTATTGATTCACCACTGGCGTACTTCTTCGAAGCGTCCTTTTAATTGTAGTTATCATTCTTTCCGTTTCATTTATAGTTCTAATTATTTAGGTGTGATTAGTAATTAAATAGTGGGTGAACCAAATTAAAGAATTTTCCTAAAACGGAATAGAAAAAGAAAGGGCAATGTGATTTTACAATAATAAAAGAGAATAGTAATTATATTAATAAATATGAAATGTTTCAAATCCATAATACTCTCATTAAATTGATTATACATCATTGCACAAGTATTTCCTATGTGTACTAAAATACGACTAACAATAAGAACAGTATTAAAAGCAACAATGCGATAATACTGCAGGGTCCGTTCTCTCTAGCGGTCCTTTCAAAAATCTCTAACCTTCTTCTAGCTCTAGTCAAGTTTCTACCGCTATTATCTATTAAATTTTCCAAATCGTTCAATACGTGGGCATTCTGTTCTTCTACCTCTTGATTTATATTCAGGGACATACCGTGAGCTCTCTGTACAGATTGAGATAACGTATCAATATGAGAATCCTGTTGTGCCAATTGCTCTTGTTGTTGGAGAAATAATTCATGGTTGGATACCGTTGACAATAAATCTGGTGTCTGTGCTGCGTTGTGCGTGTCTTCTTCCTCATCATGGTATGGTTTAAATTGCATATCTGACATGGTAATATCTATGGGCACTTCCTGTTTCTGTTCCTGTTGTGTAGAATTATAAGATATTTGCTCATTAAACCGTACTTTCTTCCCAGAAAGCGTACTCACTGAATCTTTCTCGACAGGAGATGTCGAGACCTTAAATTCCTTGTCGAATGAATATAGGGACAGATCTATAGTATCATCATCTCTAAGCGACTGCAACATAGTCTTATATTTAACCAAACAACTTCGCACCATGCTAACATCCTTCTCCGATAGGAATTCTTTCTCCCCAGAAAACTCATTGAACATGGATAGAATTTTATTCAACTGCTGTTTCAGTTTTGCATTATCATTGTTGGATGGCGAGATATGCAGCACATCCACAAGTCTGTTCCTTTCCTCGACAGTATCTGCTAGTTTGTTCACCTCATACAAAAGCTTTAGGGCCTCCATTTATGGCCTTTCTCTTTTACTTTGATCACTTTCCTGGCTTCTTCATACCTATTATTGTATCAATCCAGTCATTATTAAAGAATAATATAATATCAGGGCTAATCTACAAACCCTAACAAACACCATGCCCTAATATTTAATTGAAAAACCCTAACTAAAATCCGGGTAAAATAGTTTTTGCGGTAACAAAATCTGTAACAAAAAAATTTCACCCGGCCACTCCCTTGTTTTATTTTTTTATTTACCTGTAATTAAGAAAAAAAGTTAACCTAAAGACAAAAAGTGACCAATTTTCACAGGTGGCAAGTTCAACAAGAGGAAGCAAGTTAACCGATACCGAGAGTGAAACGCAAAGAGAGTATTCCCGACGAATCCATCTGCAAGTCAAATATCTACCACTTACAATCCACTCCACAGAGCGAAAAAAAGAATCATTCCAGCGAGAGAAAGAAATATAAACTGTCTTATCAGCTTTGTATCAGTTATCCTTTGTTTTAGCTTTTAAAATTATTTTATATCGTTTTTTTTGCTTACATTAAACTCTACTCCTTTGAATTGTGGGTTTGGAAACTTGTTAAAATCATTTTTTGAAAAGATTCACAGCAGACGAATTGGCAAGTATATAATCACTATCCATTATGAATGAACCTTCATTAATGGGTTATCCAAACATGAATCCGAATATGTCTGCCCAACAACAACAGCTGCAGCAGCAACAACAACAACAACAACAGAACAATATGTTGAATAATATGGCTGGATCTGCCACTCCAGGTCAATTGAACATTAATCCAATGCTGAATGCTAATATACCTCCTCCTGGACTTGTATCGATGAATGATAGCCATTTAGTCAGCAATTCACGTCAATTACTGGATCAATTAGCCAACAGTAACTTGAATAATCCAACTAGTAACGTTAACATCAATTTGAACAACAATAACACAAGCGCTGCCAATAATAATAATAATAATAATATTGGTACTCCAGTAACTAATAACGCTAGCTTGAATCAAAACCAAACTGTGCCAATGGGGATACCTATTAATATTAATGCCAATAACCCAAGCTTTCATCCACATTTAGAAGACCCAGCTTTGTTAAATAATCCAATTTGGAAGTTACAACTTCAATTAGCCTCTGTCTCATTACAATCATTAGGTCAACCAAATGTATACGCTAGACAAAATGCAATGAAGAAATACCTAGCCAACCAACCTCAGGGACAACAGCAACAACCACAGGGTCAACAACCACAAATGACGGAAGCTTCTTTGTCATTGGTTGATAAGACAAAGAAATTATTGATGGATATTGCAATTGACCCATCAAAGGATAAGAACAAAACAGCTAATAATCAAGGTACTCCAGTTATTGATAATGCATCAATCGCAACTTCAAATAATACTCCAATGTCTACCACAAACAATAGTGCGATTTCTACTCCAACCACTCCACAAACAGAATTACACACTTTGAGGGATCAAGCTGGTACGCCATCCCTATTACTACAACACAAAAAAATTTCGCAATACAATATCGATGATGATGACGAAGTTAACAACAGTAAAGCAAACCCAAGTGATGTACCAAATACAACTCAATTATGGCATGCTTTGGATTTGTCTAACTTACAAATTGTAAATATCAACAACAACATTTTCAAGTACAAATTCTTAACAAGATTGTATTTAAACGGTAATGGATTAACCGAAATTCCTTCAGAAATTAAGAATTTAAACAATTTACGTGTATTAGACTTATCTCACAACAGATTGACTTCTTTACCAAGCGAATTGGGTCAATGTTTCCAATTGAAGTATTTGTATTTCTTTGACAATATGATCTCCACCCTACCTTGGGAATTCGGTTCCTTATGTAACTTGCAATTCTTAGGTTGTGAAGGTAATCCTTTGGACAAGCAATTATTGAAGATTTTATTAGAAAAATCAGTCACTGGGTTAATTTTCTACTTAAGGGATAACAGACCAGAAGTTCCATTAGTGACTGACCGTAAATTTATTGAATTCAATACAGATGGTGAACCACAGAAGGAATACGTCAGTCTAAAGGATGCGAATGATCATATGGATTCTGATTTAGAAAAGAAGAGTTTCACCATTTTATCATACAATACTCTATGTCAACATTACGCTACTCCAAAGATGTACCGTTACACTCCAGCATGGGCATTAAGTTGGGATTACAGACGTGAAAAGTTATCTAATCAAATCATAGCCTTCAATTGTGATGTTCTATGTCTACAAGAAGTAGAAGCCAGAACTTTCGAAGAATACTGGCAACCTAAATTAGAAAAGCATGGTTACACCGGTACTTTCTACGCAAAGACCAGAGCTAAGACCATGGCTGGGAAGGATTCTAAGAAGGTCGATGGTTGTTGTGTTTTTTTCAAGAAATCTAAATTTAAACTTGTTCATAAAGATGCTTTAGACTTTAGCAGTGCTTGGCAAAAACACAAAAAATTTCAACGTACAGAGGATTATTTGAACCGTGCAATGAACAAGGATAACATTGCACTATATCTGAAATTACAACATATTCAAACTGGCGAAACTGTTTGGGTAGTTACTACCCATCTACATTGGGATCCGAAGTTCAATGATGTCAAGACATTCCAAGTAGGGGTATTATTGGATCACATGGAATCTGTACTTAAGGAAGAGAATCCAAAACGTGATGTCAAGAAATCTCCACTATTAATCTGTGGTGATTTTAACTCTTATTTAGACTCTGCAGTCTATGAACTTTTGAGTACCGGTGGTGTTAAGGATCATTCCGATGGTGACTCTAGAGATTTTGGTTACATGTCTCAAAAACAATTCAGTCATCACTTAGCACTAAATTCCAGTTACAAAATTATTGGCGAATTACCATTCACAAATTTCACTCCATCATTCACTGATGTTATTGATTACATATGGTACTCTACAAACTCGTTGCGTATCAGAGGTCTATTAGGCGGTGTCGATGAGGATTACACATCCAAATTCATTGGTTTTCCTAACGATAAATTCCCAAGTGATCATATCCCATTAATTGCCAGAGTAGAATTCATGAAAGGAAACAGCGGCAGTAGAAAGGTATGATCTGATGACCTAATCTTTTTATTTTCAAACTTCAATTCACCCTGCACTTCCATTTATTTATGTATTAACGTTTCTATCTGTATATTAGTCTACTATCCTACATATATGTACATCTTATGATAAATATATATGCTCAATATTAAACAAGCACTCAATACAATAAAGGTATCAGTTGCTTATAGTTTGGTCGGCTTTAGCGATGATCATTTTTTAAATAATTTTTACACTCGGAGAAGTCAGAAAAAATATCGAGAAGATTTGCAAAATAAGTCAACTCTGATTATTCATGTAAAAAACCCTCATTAGGCAAGAAAAGCATAGACTGATATTAGAGGTCTATATACCCAAACCACAAACTTACCATTTATCAAATGGATAGTAATGAATCGATAGCTAATCTACCACTACTAAAAAAATTACAAGACATACGATACCTTACGTTTCTCATGATAGGTGTTGGCCTATTATGGCCTTGGAACAATATTCTTAGTGCGACATTATATTTCCAAGATGATGTTTTAAAAGGAAACACGATATACGCAAAGATTTTTACTAGCTCGATGATGTCTGTATCGACATTGACTTCTATGCTGTACAACTTATACTTAGGACCAAGACAACATTCATATAAGGAACGTGTTACAAGAGGTTTAGTGTGGCAAATAATAGCCTTTATCCTTATAACATTCATCTCCTCTATCTCCAACCATATTCCATTGGGTGTAGTATTTGTATCGCTTATGATTCTAATTTCTTTAAGTGCTGTGGCCTCAGCTTTAACTCAGAACGGTATAATGGCCATTGCTAATGTGTTTGGTCCCGAATATAGTCAGTCTGTAATTATGGGGCAAGCAGTTGCAGGTGTCCTTCCATCAATAGTATTATTTATCGTTTCCATTGGCAAAAAGGACGAGGTAAATACAGGCGATGAATCAGATAGCAGTAACAACATTGCTATCTTATTCTATTTTTTGACGACATCCATTGTCTCTATAGGCTGTATTTGTCTATATCATTTAAGTAAGATTGGTGAAATATTATCCAAGGTGCCTACTCAGTTATCTGATGATACACAACAACACCTATTGGGTACACAAAAAAATAAGATCCCATTCATGGTGCTTTTTGGCAAATTAAAGTACTTGGTACTATCCATTTTTTCAACTTTTATTGTAACGCTGATTTTTCCTGTCTTTGCATCCACAACTTTTGTGAGCAAGTTGCCCTTATCCAATGCAGAATTTATTCCCTTGATATTTACTGTTTGGAATCTAGGTGATCTCTACGGTCGTGTTATTGCCAACTGGCCAATGTTTCGTAATCCAAACTTTACGCCCTGGATTACATTCCTATACTCTCTTTCTCGCATTGGAATGGTGCCATTTTTTTTCTATTTTACTATCAAAAGCAGTGCCAAGAGCAATTCAAAGTCAATATGGCTAGACGTAGGATACATCCTTTTACAGTTCTTATTTGGCCTCACCAACGGTCATGTCATCTCCATAAGTTTTATGAAGGTTCCAGAGTGGCTAGACACAGATAAAGAAAGAGAAGCCGCCGGTGGGTTCACCAACATATTTGTCTCCACAGGTTTAACCATTGGTAGTCTCGTCAGCTACTTCTTCGTCTTCATGATTCAACTTATCCTGAAATAGCAATGCTGATCCGTTATTCATGATCTTAATACGCGTCGTTTATGCTGAAAAATTTCGCGTGCAGCTCGTTTCTACGTAACCATAATGCAAGAGTGAAAAATTCATTAGACAGATGGTTTATTTGTCTCTCGATATACAGTTTACCTTGTCTACTTCGAGGGCCATTCTTATATAATCATTACATCAAAATATAGCCACATATATATAAATCAGGACAGATTACCAACATTGTCAAGAATGGCTTCTTCGAGTGGGTTTAAACAACGCGAAGATGTTGCCTTGAGAAACAGAAGCAACATATCCAAGTTAGACAAAGAAGAAATAATAAATGAAAAGAAGGATCTTTCGAAGGATAAATTTACTCAAACGAGTCCCCTATTAAAATTCGAGGCATATGCCATGCCAGTAGTCTTTACCTTACTGGCCTTTGGTATCAGAATGTACAAGATCTCCATAAATAATCATGTTGTCTGGGATGAGGCTCATTTTGGTTCCTTTGGTTCTCAATATTTGAAGCATGAATTCTACCATGATGTACACCCACCTTTGGGGAAGATGCTTGTTGGTTTGTCTGGTCACTTAGCTGGGTATAATGGTTCATGGGATTTCCCATCTGGTGAAGTTTACCCAGATTACATCGATTTCACCAAAATGAGATTATTCCAAGCTACATTTGCAGCATTATGTGTTCCAATTGCCTATTTTACAGCTAAGGCTATTGGCTTTTCTTTACCGGCTGTTTGGTTTTTTACTTGTTTGGTCCTATTCGAAAATAGTTATACTACTTTAGGTAAGTTTATCCTATTGGATTCCATGTTACTATTTTTTACTTTCAGTGCGTTTTATGCTTTTGTCATGTTCCACAACCAAAGATCTCAACCATTTTCCTTTAACTGGTGGAAGTGGTGTGCTCGTACAGGTATCCTTCTTGGGTGTGCCATTTCAGTTAAGATGGTGGGCCTTTTTATCATAACCGTAGTTGGTATCTACACCGTTGGTGAATTATGGATCTACTTAGGCGACAAGAAGATGTCATGGAAAACTTATATGGGTCATTGGTTGGCTAGAATCATTTGTTTAATCATGATCCCAATGTCCATATTCATGGGATCCTTCTGGTTTCATTTTAAATTATTATACAAGTCTGGTAGTGGTGATGGTCATATGCCATCCTTATTCCAGGCTGGTTTAATTGGTACTGAAGTTGGCCGCGGTTCTCGTGACGTTGCCTTAGGCTCCAGTTTAGTAACTCTTAAGAATCAACATTTAGGTGGCGGCTTATTACATTCACATCCACAAACTTATCCAGAAGGTTCTCACCAGCAACAGATTACTACTTATGGCTTTAAGGATGGTAACAATGAATGGTTCTTTGACAGAGCAAGGGATTTGAACTTATACAATTGGGATGCTAATGAAACTGATATCGAATACATTAAAAACGGTGGTCTTTATAGAATTGTCCACAAGTCAACTGGAAAGAGTCTACATTCACATCCAATCATTGGTCCCGTGAATAAGCAAGCGTGGGAAGTTTCTGGTTATGGTGACGCTCACATTGGTGATCCAAAGGATAATTGGGTGATTGAGATTATTGAACAAAGAGGTGATGAGGATGTAGATATCTTACATCAAATTACTTCCACTTTCCGTATCAAGAATCTTGAAATGGATTGTTATTTGGCTCAAACTGGCAACATTTTACCTGATTGGGGGTTCAAACAATTAGAGGTTGCTTGCCTAAAGAACTCTAAGAATACAGATACTAGAACTTGGTGGAATATTGAGACTAATGAAAATGAGAGATTACCACCCACTCCAGATGATTTTGGATATCCAAGACCAAGTTTCTGGGAAAATTTTGTTGCTTTAAATAGAGCTAACATGCAAACCAATAATGGGTTAATTCCATCTCCTGATAAATACGACTATTTAGCTTCTTCAGCTTGGGAATGGCCAACATTATACACTGGTATTAGATTATGTGGTTGGGGTGTTGAGGTTGTTAGATATTATTTGATAGGTACACCATTTTCTACTTGGGGTTCCAGTATTGCTGTGATTGGGTTTATGGTCTATATTATTGCATTGACCCTAAGATGGCAAAGACAATACGTTGATTTAAGTGATTCAAGAGAATTTAATTTATTCTTAATGGGTGGTATTTTCCCATTATTGTCATGGGGTCTACATTATACCCCATTTTACATCATGGGCAGAGTTACCTATGTTCATCATTATTTACCGGCGTTATATTTTGCATTAATCATCTTTGCCTACACATTGGAGGCCAGTACAATGAAATTGACCAAGACCAAACATGGTCAATTAATTAGATGGACAATCTTTTTATTTTTCATGGCTTGTACTATTGTCTGTTTCTTCTATTTCTCTCCATTATCTTTTGGTATGACAGGTAACAAGAAGCAGTATTCATATTTGGCTTGGTTTGAGACTTGGGATGTCGCTGAATAAATAGTTTTGTAGTAGCATATTTAAGATAAATTGAAGATCTTTCTTACAATCAGCGAAAAGATAAAATTTCTGTGCTGATTCTTTCCAATTTTGATGCTATTCAAGTAGGAAAGAACAATACAGGATTTAATATTTGCAACATGCAGAAGAGGATGGAATCCCAAAATTCAAGCGTTTGCTGGAAGGATTGCTTCCTATTTAGTTCAAGTCAAATAATTCATTTCAAGGAAAATTGAATTTGAGTGGACCAAGAAATCTCATTAGTTTATTGAAATACATCTTTATGTATCAGAGTACAAATATAAACAAATGAAAAACCCTGTAATTATATAGCAAATATATACATATTTAATTAATTTATTCAATTAATATATCATCAATTAACGTATTGTGTAAACGGGGCCCCGTCTCTTGATGTATAACTTGGTGGCCTTGTATCTCGTTCTCTATAACTTGGCGGTGTTGGAGCAATATCCTTGTAAAAAGGTGGTATATCAATATCCCATGCCATATCTTTACCATGAGGTGTATCAGTAACGACTACATTAAAGTTACTTTTTAATCTTTGGGCCATACCTGTTGGATTCCCAACAACCTTGAGTCCATCATCATGGTCTTCTTTTTCAATGGGATCCTCATCAAATAGTTTACCCACACCTCTCCACAGTTGTTTTTCACTAGTTCCTGATACACTCACACTTCTATTTTGTTTTAGCTTTTGTTCCTTAGTTTGTCCCTCACTCATACTCCTTATTTTCTTTGTCATACGTACCTTTGACAATTCCTCTTCTAAAAGAGTAACCTCTAACACAACCTTATGTGACACTGCAAACCCCAACGTCTCACCCTCCATATCAGGCCCCACATCTTTAAAATCTACATACCATTCTGCTGTTGGATCTCCCTGTCTCGTAAACCGGGGCTTCTCACACTTAACTACACCCTTACCTACTTGTCGAATCCGTTCCATAATCGGTATATTATTATCTATGTACCTGACCACCATTGGCTTTGAATAATGACCTGACACATACATGGATGGTCTTTTCGCCTCAGGAGCCCTCTCTATAGCCAGGATTATGATCTCATAGATGTAGTAATTGACCTTAGATATCGCCCAACGTTTATTACGTGGTAAATTTGGGTCTGTAATTGTGACCACAAGGTGTGTGGGTTCCGTGGCACATACTGCTGGAATGCGTAGGCTAAGTGACGCAGATGAGTCAGGAAAGGTTCTAGTGGTAATTCTGGGTTGGGTTGATGTTATTGTTCGTTTTATTATGACAGGAGTACGTTGGGTCAGTTGACTTGGTGTTTGGGATGTCATGTATGTAATTTTTGTCGTGATTTCGTAAGATATTTGGATGCTTGTGTCTGAGGATTGGGGTAGTGTACCTGGAAGGTGAGTAGAAAATGGGTGCGTGTAAGTTCCTCTTGGGTAAGTATGTGGTGCAGTTTGGAGGTTCCATTGATGAAGGATAGTGATCTGTTTGTTTGTTGGATGGATGAATGTATGCGCGATTGTCTGAGTCAGGATAACTATCGCTGATAATATCTCAGTTGATTGTTCGTGTGTCGTTAAAACAATGTTCCCACTTAATAAGGATCCCTGAGATTCCTGTGGTGATCCGTATTGCAGACAGGATGGTGTATCGAGCGTGCATTGCAATTGCAAGGGTGCGTCCATTAGTGTGACACTTTGTTTAGTGAGTGGCCCAGACACGCTTTGTGGAAATAAAGACCTTAAGAACGTCATTATAATACTAGAGAGCCCTGACAAACTCTCAGGCCTATCTCAGATTGATCAATACCTGCCTGTATATATACTTGATAAGTGTCATACTTCGGAAGAAGCTCGCCGGTTACGGAGTCACGTGTGTTTGTGACTCCTATAATGTCGGTAAATTTCTATCTATCACAGACAAATACGGTAAATCGCGGGGCTGTTATCTCTTATCTAGTTATCCAGTTGTTTAAGTATCTAGTCATTGTTGATTGAGATGTATGGCAACCGTTTGGTTTATAGTCGCGGGGGGATATTGAAGTGGGAATGGAACTGTTCCGATGGAGTGGAATGTTCTCTACATGACAAGGCATGTTCAGATTTCACAATGCACTGTCTTTTCTCTGTTTACGAAGTTGACACAATGGGACTATACTTTTCCTACACCTAAATAAAAACATACAGGATATAATCGTGATGTATTATTGGTACAGATAGATTATTGGGTTTGCATGCTACTAATATATTATACATTCTCTATCACCAAACTCATCTAATTTTTCAACGCGAACAAAAAAACACATAAACAAAAACTAGAAACAAAGCTATACTAGCGACACTTTGACAGATAAATATACACATAACCTAGAGAATCAGCCCTATGGATCTCTTCAGTAAGGACAATTACTATCCAGTACCGTCCCCAGAGGTAATCAAATACATAGAGCAGCCACTTACGCACTCGAGACGCACAGTCGCTCAAGCTGACATCTTTGCTCTTATTGTATACCTTTCATCACCCATTGATGCGGTAGATTACACTGTCTTTTCGGATTTCTTTCTCCTTTATAGAAATTTCATACATCCAGTTGAACTGCATGATTTACTAATTTCAAGGTTTAAATGGTGTATAATCGAGACCCTCTCGAGTGATGCAGATAGGCAACGTATAGGTGAAATCGCTTTAATTCGGACGTTTGTGCTAATAAGACACTCAATTCTCAACCACTTCATACAGGATTTTTTACAGGATCAGAAACTCCGTCAAAGGATGATTGAATTTTTAAACGATGATTATTCTACGTATCCGAAAATCATTTACTCAGTCATTGTCAACTTGAAGAAACTTTGGTTACAATGTATGCATGCTACTTGGGAAAATATAGATTGGGAAGAGCCTACTGCGAGAGATATTGACGCTTGGTTACTCTTTGAGATCAAGGATATTACAAAATTAACAAACACACAAAGACGTCCTAGTAGACTTAGTCTGTACGCAAGAGAAAGTACATCGAGTCCCGATTTTAGAAACAGAAGTATGATATCTTTATATAAGCAGGGGGCAGTGTTTAAATTGCCAGAGCATCAACAGATACGACGAACCCCATCAATGTTGTTGTTTCCTCAGAATAACTCCAATCAGGCACAACCATTAGCACAGACACACATAGAAGCAAAAACACAAACAAAGACAACAGAACAAATACAAATACAAGCACAGACACAAACACAAATACCAAGAGATGCAAAGAGAGCAAGAAAAGTATCGCATTATTCTCGTCTAACAAACATGTCTACAATAATCAAAGACGTGGAGTATCCTACCTCACCAGAAATAAACAGGATAATTCCACCAACACCAGCGAAAAAGGTTGAATTTATACTAAGCTCAATCCCGTTAGAGCCATCACAGACATCAATCCCAAATTCCGACTCCACTACTAAAACTACACATTCATTCTATAAAGGTGCCATGGGACTACTACATAAGTGGAAAAGGACTAACAATATTCAACAGAAACCGGAGATGGACAATTTCGTGAAATATGTAATCTCTATCACCAATACTACTTCAAATCAGGAGATTTCTAATGATTTGCTAGAACCCAAGTTTGATATCCTTAGTGCTAGAACCATTGATGAAGTCGAATATTTAATCACCCTGGAAAATAACTTACTGAAACAACTCAAAGAAGTGCCACAACCCACTTATAAGAGACCTTACCCAATCAATTTCAGCGCAATGGATAATTTAGACCTTTACCAGACAGTCAGCAGTATTGCCCAGTCAGTAATATCATTATCAAACACCTTAAATAATACCCCAGTTAGAGATAGAAGAAAAGTTCAATCTTCAAACGCTTTCAGTGAATCCAGATTTGCACTTAGACATAGGGATGGACCAGAAAGACTGGTGTTCCATGAAGAGGGTAGTGCTATTAGTATATCCCCCAAAAGACCCAAAATGGGTAGTTCACCAACAAAGTCAAAACATAGCGTCTCACTTTTAAAAAGATCATTACCAGACTTAAAGGAGGCAACAAATACGCCAGAACCAGTAATACGAGAATTGGAGTTACAAAACTTAATCGCACCAGAGAGACTAGAAAATAATCCAGCACATGTCAATTCACCATTGAGAGTCACGCCAACAAAACAAGAATTTTCCGGTCATGTATCATCACCTTTGAAAGTAACTAGATTTAGTACCATCTCCACAGCATCTTCATTAGAAAAGAAACCAATTTCACCAACAACTTGTTTGAAAGATATACAGACTATACAAAGTAATAGTTCAGGCTCATACATCACATACGACTCTGATTTTTCTGAGGGTACACCGACAAGAATTGTTGGTGAACATGTGGATGGAATACCACCATTGAGCAAGAAACAAGGGATTAGTAACTTAAGAGAGTTTACTTTTGAGAATTCTAAGAATTCCTTACCTCTGGAGGAGGAACCCAATGACAATGAGATTGTATCCCAACGTAGTTCATTACCACAATCAACCGAGTCAAGCAGAGTTTCACAAAAAGATTCATTATATTCAGTTAGTTTGTTAACTGACGATGAAGATGAAGCCTCGGCCATAATTGATGGTTCTTCAAAGAATAATTCCCTTAAAGATGAGATGTTACAAGACCAGAATGAGATGGGAGAAAAAGAAAAGACGTTGTCACCAGACCGTAGTCCATCAATGGAAATGGATAAGACAATTTCACTCTTTGAACAGGATATAAAGATTGATAATATATCCAAACATTCGGTGACCAAAGCAGCTGTATCAACTACGGATATGATTTTATCACCACCGAAGGTTGAATCATTCCAACAAAGTACTGCTATCTCATCACCAAATAGTGAATTTACGAGACCCGCTAGTGGAAGAATTAGCATCAGTAAGAGACACACAATAATATTTTCGGGACAAAGAAGAGCATTACCAAGGACCACCTCTTTAATACAAGACGCTGATTTTGTGGAAAAGGAAAAGATTCTATTTGATAATGAAATGAAATTGGTTAAGTTAGAAGAATCTCTAAGAAGACAATCTGATACCATAAGTGTCTCCACAAGTAAATTATTTGATTCTAGAAATAACAGCCCAATGAAATTAAAAAGAAATGATACAATCATGGAAAGGGCAAGATTATCCATGGCTCCAACAATGAATTCAATCCTTAGTGGAAGTTCATTCTCAAGCAGTGTCACCTCAAAGGACAATAATATTAAAAATTTAAGGGATCAGTTTAAAGAAGGGAACAATGAACCGTTTGATACAAACAGTACAAACAAATATTTCTTTTCACCGGATACTGGAAGTATTGATGGTGCATCACCAGAGAAGGACGTTGAGCAATTAAGGAATAAATTTTTGAATGCAGCTGAGCAATTGTCTAATGCACAGTCTTCGACCTTATCGACGCAACAGAATAAGGATCAAGAAGAAGTATTGAATGTTGTTGGAGATCACAAGGGTCACCGTAAATCTAATACTGATTTCAACCCAGAGAATTTGAAAAATATTGCAGATATGACTGATGATTCAATCCATGATGACCCAATCAATATTGCAATGATGAAATTAGAAGGTACTTATATCAGGATACCTAAGGATCGTAAATCTAAACATTCATCAGATATTGACGAAATCTCAAGAAACGTCGATTCCCTAAATATTGTTGATATGCCAACTTTCCCGGTTACTCCAGGCGCAAGAAGATCTCTCTTGATTGACAGAAGAAGACAGACTATTATGAATATACCGTTTACGCCAGAGGATGTATGTTCGGGAGTTAATGACATTCCTGTCAATAAGGTACAAGAATTGATGAAGGATTATAAGATCGAGGACTCGAGATTATTACCAACTAACAATCAACAACATGTACCATTCATCTTAATGTATGACTCCCTCTCCATTGCTAAACAAATGACTTTGATTGAGAAAGAGCTTTTGGCTGAAATTGATTGGAAGGATCTTATTGACATGAAGATTACATATGGAGGTCCCGAAGTAACCAGTTGGTTACAATTATTAGTTAAAAATGAAACTTTAACGGGTATTGATTTGGCGATTGCTAGATTCAATTTGACAGTGCTGTGGATCATCTCTGAAATCGTTCTAACACAAGATGTCAAGATGAGAAGAAATACTATTCAAAGATTTATCCATGTTGCTGAGCATTGTAGAGAATTCCAGAATTATAATACATTAATGGAAATCGTACTTGCATTAAATTCTACAATTGTTCAAAAGATGACAGATGCTTGGAGATTGATTGAACCTGGAGATTTGCTAAATTGGGAAGAGATTAAACAAATCCCATCATTGGACGGTAATTATTCTGTGATAAGAAATTTATTGAACTCTATAGACCCATTAAAGGGTTGTATTCCATTTATTGTAGTATACCTCTCTGACCTGTCATTAAATTCTGAAAAGAGAGATTGGATTGTACCAGAGAAGGTAGTCAACTACAACAAGTTTGATACAAACGTTCAAATTGTCAAACATTTTATTCAGAGAGTGCAGTGGTCTAAATTTTACGACTTTGAAGTCGATCACGAACTTCTTAGTAAGTGTGTTTATATTACTTCCTTGAGTAAAGATGAAATTGATGAAATAAGTTTACAAAATATATAATATTTAAATACTTTAAATGCATAAAAGACAATACATTATTCAATCTATTCTTGAATTATACAAGTTCATAACTGATAGTAATTTGTTAAAATCAATGTTTAATCCGGGTAAGTTTACATTTGAAAAAACCTCGAAAATTTCAGATGTCGCGTAATGGGAAAGCATAGAAATAGCCTGTTTCGGTTGATATGAGGACCCTATCTATCTCATTCGATTCAGAAATAAGCTAATCAACATTAAGTGCCTTGAATACAACAATGAGTAAAGCTCAATCAGGTCCAAAACGTCTAAACGATGATACGTTGTTTGATATCGATTTTTTGGACAATTCTGCGCCTCCAAATGCTTCTGCGCAACAGCAGTTTAGAGTAACTGATGATAATCATGAAGATTATGTTACCCCTAATCATGGTTTACCAGAAGAGACAATTGATTTAGATAGAACTGATAATATTGAGAACGATGAGAATCCTTTTCATGATAGAACCTCTACCGATTGGAATACTAATAGATTTGATTCATATGAAACAAACCTCGCTGATACGAGACCAAATAATGGTCTCTTCTCCAGAATGTTGCGCAAACTATCCTTTCAAAGAACGCGTAACAGCGGTGGCCAAAATTACGAAATGAGTAGCTACAATGCGGTTACAACGTCTGATTATGATGATAGCTATACTAATTCTAGAGATCAATTCAATATTAAAATTCTATTCAACCGTTATATTCTGCGAAAAAATGTCTCAAATACTGAAAATTCTGGCCCAAGGATTATCAACGTGAATGATAGAAATTTGAATTCTGAGTATCAATACTGTGATAATCATATTTCCACTACTAAATATAATGCTGCAACTTTTATACCAAAGTTTCTGTTTCAAGAATTCTCAAAATACGCCAATCTATTTTTCTTGTGTACTGCTGCTATTCAACAAGTTCCAAATGTCACACCTACTAATAGATATACAACAGCTGGTACACTGCTGGTCGTTTTGATTGTGTCTGCTATGAAGGAAATCATTGAAGACACAAAGAGATCTAACTCCGATAAAGAACTAAACAATTCTAAAGTAGAAATACTGTTAGATGGAGAATTCATTGAAAAGAGGTGGATTGATATTCGTGTTGGTGATGTTATTAAAGTTAGTTCGGAAGAAGCAGTTCCTGCTGATATCATTGTACTAGCATCATCTGAACCAGAAGGTTTATGTTATATCGAAACCGCTAATCTTGATGGTGAAACGAATTTGAAGATTAAGCAAAGTAGACATGAGACTGCAAAATATATAGATGTTTCAATGTTTAACGGCATTCACGGCAAAGTAAGTTCTGAACAACCAAATTCAAGTTTGTACACTTATGAAGGTACAATGGAACTTGGTAACCACAAATTCCCATTATCTCCAGAACAGATGATATTAAGAGGTGCAACTTTAAGAAATACTGGTTGGATTTTTGGTTTAGTCGTATTCACTGGTCATGAAACCAAATTGATGCGTAATGCAACAGCCACTCCGATCAAAAGAACTGCAGTCGAAAGGGTTATTAATATGCAGATTATTGCATTATTTGGCGTTCTTATCGTATTAGTCTTGATCTCATCTATTGGTAATGTTATTATGAGCACTGCTAGTGTTAAACATCTCTCCTACCTCTATCTTGAGGGTACTAATAAGGCTGGCTTATTCTTCAAGGATTTCTTAACTTTCTGGATTCTTTTCTCTAATTTGGTCCCTATCTCACTATTTGTTACAGTTGAATTAATAAAATATTATCAAGCTTATATGATCAATTCCGACTTAGAATTGTATTATGAAGAAACAGACACACCTTGTACAGTCCGTACATCTTCGTTAGTCGAAGAACTAGGCCAAATTGAATATATATTCAGTGATAAAACTGGTACTCTAACAAGAAATATTATGGAATTCAAATCATGCTCTATTGCCGGTCGTTGTTATATTGAAAACATTCCAGAAGACAAACGTGCTACAATGGAAGATGGTATTGAAGTTGGTTACAGAAGTTTTGATGATTTAAAGAAAAGACTGCATGATAAATCCGATGAAGAGGAATCATCTATAATCAATTCTTTCTTGACCTTATTAGCCATTTGTCATACTGTTATTCCTGAAATGAGAGGTGATGGTTCTATTAAATACCAAGCTGCTTCTCCAGATGAGGGTGCCTTAGTACAAGGTGCTGCTGATCTTGGTTATAAGTTCATTATCAGAAAACCAAAATCTGTGACTGTTCATTTGGAAGATACTGGTAAAGATGAAGAATTTGAACTTTTAAACATTTGTGAGTTCAATTCTACTAGAAAAAGAATGAGTGCTATCTTTAGAATGCCTGATGGAACTATCAAATTGTTTTGTAAAGGTGCTGATACTGTTATAATGGAAAGAATAGACAAGGAAAATAACTTATATGTCGAGGCTACAATGAGACAATTGGAAGATTATGCTTCCGAAGGGTTAAGAACATTGTGCTTAGCGATGAGAGACATTCCAGAAGAAGAATACCAACAATGGAACAAACTATATGATGAGGCAGCTACCACTTTGGAAAACAGAGGTGAAAGGTTAGATGAAGTTGCTAATATGATTGAAAAGGACTTGTTTTTGATCGGTGCTACTGCTATTGAAGATAAATTGCAAGATGATGTCCCTGAGACTATTCATACTTTGCAGGATGCTGGTATCAAGATTTGGGTTTTAACAGGTGATAGGCAAGAAACTGCTATCAATATTGGTATGAGTTGCAGGTTGTTGGCCGAAGATATGAATTTGTTGATTGTTAATGAAGATTCTAAAGAAGACACAAAACAAAATTTGATAGAAAAGATCAATGCCCTTCAGGAACACAATCTTTCGGAGCAAGAAATGGATACATTGGCACTGGTTATTGATGGTAAATCCCTAGGATTTGCACTAGAACCAGATTTGGAGGATTATCTTTTAATGATTGGTAAGATGTGTAAAGCAGTCATCTGTTGTCGTGTTTCCCCATTACAAAAGGCATTAGTTGTTAAGATGGTAAAGAGGAAGACTTCTTCATTATTATTGGCAATTGGTGATGGTGCTAATGACGTAAGTATGATTCAAGCTGCTCATGTTGGTGTTGGTATCAGCGGTCAAGAAGGTATGCAAGCAGCACGTTCTGCTGATATTGCAATCGGACAATTTAAATACTTGAGGAAGCTATTGATTGTGCATGGACTTTGGTCATACCAAAGAATATCTGTGGCCATTTTATATTCTTTCTATAAGAATACTGCGCTATATATGACACAGTTTTGGTATGTCTTCGCTAATGGTTTTTCAGGCCAATCTATTATGGAATCTTGGACAATGAGTTTCTACAATTTATTCTTCACTGTATTACCACCCTTTGTTATCGGTGTTTTTGATCAATTTGTGAGCAGTCGTTTACTTGACAGATATCCTCAACTATACAAGTTAGGTCAAAATGGTCAATTTTTTTCTGTTACAATCTTTTGGGGATGGATTATCAATGGGTTCTATCATTCCGCTGTAGTTTTCATTGGTACGATTTTATTCTATAGGTATGGTACTGCTTTGAATATGGGTGGTGAAGTTGCTGATCAATGGTCTTGGGGTGTTAGTGTATATACAACCAGTGTCCTGATTGTGTTGATGAAGGCTGCCTTGGTTACCAGTCAATGGACAAAATTTACCTTGGCGGCTATCCCAGGTTCCTTTGTCTTCTGGATAGTGTTCTTCCCTATATATGGTTCCGTCTTCCCATATGCTAACATCTCTAGGGAATATTTTGGTGTCGTTAAGCATACTTACGGTTCTGGTACTTTCTGGTTAACTTTATTAGTGCTACCGATTTTTGCTATCTTAAGAGATTTTGTTTGGAAATATTACAGAAGAATGTACGAACCTGAGAGTTATCATCTTGTTCAAGAAATGCAAAAGTATAACATTAGTGATTACAGACCTCATTTACAACATTTCCAAGATGCGATTAGAAAGGTAAGACAAGTACAAAGAATGAAGAAGCAAAGAGGTTTTGCATTCTCTCAAGCAGAGGAAGGTGGTCAGGAGAAAATCATTAGAATGTACGATACTACCCAAAAAAGAGGTAGATTCGGTGAGCTACAAGATGCCTCTGCCAATCCCTTTGTTGATAATAATACTGTTAGCCCATCCACGGATAGTTTTGTTGAAGTAAATGACTTTGTTGCTCCAGAGAACCCATTCTCTGATTCACTTCAGGCCGATAGGGATTCATTCGATCTTTAAATTGATATAGCATAAATCGTCATTATTTAAATTAATATATATATATATATATATATATTGGTTCATGCCCGTTGTTTATGTCTTCTGGGTCTTTCCAGTACATGGATATCGATCAGAGATCCAAAATTTATAACAGGTCTATACTTAAAAGAAATTTCCGGTTTCATTTCCTCAATCTGATGTAAATCATTAGTGATCTGCAACAAATCTTCTGCGGATTCGTTTTCAAGAGGAATTGGAAAATTGTGAGAGATTTTCTCAGTGATCATTACTCTGCGTCTGTTTCTATTATGCATTCCTAGTGAACACGCACTAGTAGAAAACTTTTCGTCGAATAGCAAGAAGTGTCTTATCTTTTTCAGTTTCTGTATGTTATCTATGAATATCTCCAGTTCCCAATTCTTTTTGTAATGTAACTTGTACTTGAACTTAGAGATCCGTGTAACAGTCTGAACACTGCACTTCAAGATATCTCTATCGCCCTCGTCCAAGGTTTCCCTCAGTTTCTCAATTATACTGGTTTGGAAATCGAGACTGTTTCCTACCCGAAGTTTCGATAGCACCGGTGCAAACAATGGAGAAGTAAGCTCATAGATTATCAGTAATATATCATTCCTAATCTCTTCACACATTGCCTGCATATCATAGGTAGATAGATAAATTCCAGTACTCGGAGACTTCAAAGAGACTATAGAATTGTTCGACAACAGAGGGGCCTCGAATACCAGTTTGCTGGCATTACTGAGAATCTGTTTCCGGTTTATAAAGATACGAAGGGGAAGTACGGTGTTTTTAGTAATGGATATATTGGCGACGCTGAGAACCATATTGTGATAATTTTGCTGTGAATCTCCACTGTGACTCTTCCTTAATAGTCATCTGTTTATCAAATAAATTTTTCATGAGCCGTTTTAGGGTTGCCCCACTTGCAATTGGAAAAAATTAAGAACAGTTTAGGAAAAGAATCACCCGTTTGAGCCATTGACACAACTGAGACTGATTTGAAACAAAATAGGATAAAACAAGACTGTAACCATTTAAGATGTCAGAAAGGAGTAGCATAGATTATTTTACGTTTGATAGCATACTCGCAGATAAGGTAGATGAAATAAAAGGAGGTTACGTTGAGACAACAGTTCATAGGGGCCAAAATAATTACTCTGAGTGTTCTTTTGGCAGCTCACGGTGCTCAACAAAAGATTATACAGTCAGCAATAAAAGGACCTTAGACACACTAGGCGAATATAATAATTTGGATTCAGAAAGAGATCTTTCTAATATGGTTGCAAATTTCAGTCTTCAGTCCAGTGGGGAGCAGCAAGCGCAAATTTCATTAATTAAACCGGTAGAATTTAAAAGGATATCATCATCCTCTATGTTGAGTGGTTTTTCTTCTAATGAGGCAAGCATATCGGATTCAGTTTCAGATGTGTTCAAATTCTCTACTGATAGTCACGGCATGTATGGAAACGAGAGTAACAGTAAGTCTAGCGACGCTAGCAAGGAGAATTACAATAAATCCACGAGTGGTGACTCTCATAAGGAGTCTCATAGTAACCAGGCATTTTTTAAAGAAATTCCGACTTCAAGTTATAGCCACCAGCATTACTCTACTACGAGAACGTTCTCTAAAGTTAGACCATTCGATGCTTCTACACCAAGTACAAAGCACGCCTCAGTTGTGATACATTCACTTTCCAAACAAGTCACAACGGCAAGTCCACCTAGTGCATTATTGAAACCAAATGCAAGAATAACTTCCAGCAGATCACAATCAAATCCATCATCGCCTTCCAAAGTTCTACCGTGTCCCAAACAGAATGAAAAACATCACAAAAGTACTCGTTCACATAATCCACTTAAGGATGCCTTTACATCATTTATTCAAAATATGAAAAAATCCCCACAAAAGGATGAACTCAAAAGATTATCTAATGAAGGTCTATTTAAGATCTCAACACCCTTCAATGCACAACATGTCCATCACGTGGGTGTCGACGAATCTACAGGGTTTTATACAGGCCTACCAACAGAATGGCAAGTTTTATTGAAATCTAATGGTATATCACAGAATGAACAGGATGAGAATATGGACGCAGTCATGGATATCGTACAATTTTATCAGGATGTTACAGATAAGAATAAGGGAGACAAAGTATTACAAACTTTTGACAAGGAACCAAATAACAACGTCAGAGATTCCAGAACATTGGTAGCACCAACATTAAGTGAAATGGACAAAGAAAATTATCTTCGGTCATCTTCAGAGCCAGCATTCGAGAAATTCGGGTCCGAAGAGTATATACCTTCACGTGTAGCTCCTAAACCACCGTTGGAAGAATATGATGATCATCGTAATCATTATAATACTCCAGTTACAACGCCAGTAATATCATCCCATGAATTCGAGACTCCGCTGACACCATCAATGGAAGACGCACAACATTCGCATAAATTATTTTTAATTGCGGAACAAAACCATGTGCGTCGACATGACCAGAAACTCCAGGACCCGCTTAGATCAAAATCAGATAATCATCTAATAACACCACATACCCGTGATCCATATGAGGGCCTTCCCATACATCAGTTAAGGGAAAAACACTACCATGGTCAGATAAAAAGCAATACTAAATCAACGGAACAATGTCAGTTAGTTGAACAGCTAGCAAGTATTTGTACGGCAGCCGATCCCACAGAGCTTTACAAAGACTTGATCAAAATAGGTCAAGGTGCATCAGGCGGTGTATACATTGCATATGAATACGGTACCAACATCTCTGTCGCAATCAAAAAGATAGCTATTGAAAAGCAACCAAAAAAGAATTTAATAATTAATGAACTGATGGTCATGAAGGAGAGTAAACATCCAAATATTGTTAATTTTGTTAACGCATACCTGGTTAACAATAGTAAACTTTGGATCGTGATGGAATATATGGAAGGTGGTTGTTTGACTGACCTTGTTTCAACCTGCATTTTAAACGAATCCCATATTGCCACCATCTGCAGGGAAACTTTGAAGGGTATTCAATTTTTGCATTCTAGATCTATTTTACACAGAGATATTAAATCTGATAATATCTTACTGTCGATGAATGGTGATATCAAATTAACAGATTTTGGTTTTTGTGCCCAATTAAATGAAAATGCATTGAAAAGAACTACTATGGTTGGTACTCCATACTGGATGGCGCCCGAAATTGTATCCCGAAAGGCTTATGGTCCAAAGGTTGATGTTTGGTCCCTTGGCATTATGATAATCGAAATGATTGAAGGTGAACCACCTTATTTGAATGAAACACCGTTGAGAGCATTGTATTTAATTGCTACAAACGGTACTCCAAGATTAAAAGAACCAGAAAAGTTAAGTGATGTGTTAAATCTATTTTTGAACAAATGTCTAAAGGTTGATCCAAAGCAAAGAGCCGATGTTACTGAACTATTAGGTGATCCATTTATTACAGCTGATCCAGAGGATAGCAGCTCATTGAAACCATTGGTCAAGATGGCTGTGGCAAATAAGATCAGCCAGCATATTAGTGAATTATGATTAACAACTTATTTAGCAATTAAGCGCTTGGAGTATCTTCAATATGCGACGTTTATGTCCACAAAACAACTGATACATGAAGATGTCACCACAATTATTTATATATATTTCTTTTACCTAAAACTATTTTAATATTCTTCTCAATAGGTCTATATAATTCTAATCAAAAGGCACAAATCACTCAGGTAATCGGTCATTCTCTTGTCATTGGTAAGTTATATTAAACCAGAGTTGATATACCTTACCAAATACCATCTCAAATTCCATTTGAAATATTTTCTTATCATTAAATTCAATTTCATGTCCTTGGACGGCATCGACTTAGAAGCTTGAGGATGACATCTCACTAACAAATAACTTTTTAGAATTCTTCGTTTTATCACTTCTGTCTTCTGTATGTGTTTCATTGTCCTGTTTCTGTACATCTAATTCTTCATCCTTTTTGCTTATAGACGTCCGTTCCCCAGAATCATTTCCACGACTAGAAATTTTGGGTAAAAGATGTGAACTATCTTCATCTGAACTATCTGATTCACTTGCAGATAACGAATCGCGGATTTTACGGAGTCGATCGTCCCTTTGAGAGTCAAAGGATTCTGGTACGATTACTTGCACAAAAAATAATTGGGCTTCATTATTGCCCTTATTTACAAAAGAATATTCATTGAAGGAAGGTACTTGAAACGAGCAGCCCTCCGTTGTTATGAATTTGTTTTTTGCTAGTGTCACCTCTACAATTCCTTGAATTACATAAAATGTGATAAAGGCATTGTAGGAATCTGTCAGATTTCTATTTCCACCTAAAGGTAATTTTAAAAACCCACTTGCAAATTGGTCCTTGTGTTTATCAAATGTTACTGCTAGCGTATATTTCTCATTTACGGTAATCTTAGATTTCTCAGCCTGCGCCACATTAGGTGCATAAGCAATTATTGTGGTTGTTTCCTTTGTGTCAAGGGATGATGCATTGATCTTTCCCTTGAACATACCATCCTTTAACCATTCTGCATTAGCAATTTCATTATCTTTAATTTTTCTAAGTATTGCTGAATTAACAGAAGCACTTACATTACTATCATTAACAGGGTACTTCCTTGGCCTTCCTCTACCCCTTTTTTGTACAGCACCTGCTTGTCCTATACCAATATTATGAGTAGGTGCATCATTAACATTTAAAGGCGGTGGTAAGAACTTTCTTCTCTTTTTTAGATTGTCTTCTTCCTCATCAATATCGTTCTCATAGGTAACAATCTTGTCTATATGTAGGACTGGTTGGTCTGACTTACGTTTGTATACAATTTTCTCATTTCTCCAGTACTCTAATGGCGGCACTTTTACTCTAGTTGATTTTCTAGTTCCTTCTCTCTCCTGTGATGACAATGGCTCTCTTAGTTGAGATGGAATATACTCATCATCACTACCTGATGATATATATTCTGGGCCATATGAAAGATTCTGTGACGGTTCATAGATATCATCCTCATCATCATTATCATCTTGCACTTCTTCATCAGATGGGATATAGGTTACATCGATATTTGGATATACATTCTCTTCCTCCTCTACATCAGCGTCATTTGTCATGTCACTCTCACTTGAACTCTCCATATAACTTCTATCAGACACATACTCTGATATCTCTTCTTCAAACACAGCATTGTCGGAGGTATTGAAAGATGTATTGTCAATCGTTGTTTCAGCATCGTGTACCAATTCAGGTGCGTCAGTATATGGGTTATTTGTCGGCAGGGATAATCTTAAAGTCTCTTCGTAGGATTGATGTTGATTTACATAGTATTCTTGTTCCTCCTCTTCCTCGATAGCGTCCAATTGCGCAGAATGTTGGTCTTCAGGGTATTGTGGTCCATGGTCTATAGTCGGTGAAGCATAAGAAGATCGTTTTGAACTTATCACAGGAGAAAAAATATGTGGTGTTGAGATATTTGCACCCGATTGAATTAAATCTGGTAGTAATACCGTCTTAGGTAGAAGTGATGATTTTCTACTCTTGCGTCTAATAGTAATCATACTTGTCTCGTCATCATCGAAGAAGTCATCCACGTTCTCCATATTAAACTCATCTCTAGGGATGTCATCCTTGGCTTTTAAGCCAGTCTTCCTAGACTTAATACCTAAATCCATGTAATCCATTTGGTACTTATATATATGGTTTGCTTAATTTTAATAGGGATAGCGTTGTCTTGTTTACGTATAGTGTTCATCAGTTTAGTTCATCGCAAAACGCGTTCTAAATTAGAAACGCGAATTTCATAAAGATGACAGTATAAACTCAAGATTCATTCTGAAAATATCATAAAGCAAATCCTTGTAATATGTATCTTATTTTGCAACAAATTGTAAAAAAATATTTTGTCTTTATGTAGGAAGTTCTATATGAAATGGATACAATTAAATATGAAATTAATGCTAATGAAATGAGAACTACCTCACTCGTTTCCCATAAATAGTGAAGAATGAGGCATCTTCTTCCCAAACATATGTACTTAGTTTTAGCCACTTTTTCACTTGAATTCTAACTACACTGATCCCTCCAATAGAATGAATACCTCTCCCTGTTATTGCGATAAGTGGCGGCACACAACAAACGTTAATTATATTCAAATTTTTACAACTCATCTCACGTTCTTGTAACTCCTCTTTCCACCACTCCTCTAATGCTTTCTTAAGTGATTCCACAGCCTCTGCGGGTTTATATCCATGGAAATCAAGTATATATGTGCTTGGTAAATATGAAGAGGGGGAGGCTGTAGATGTTAATGGAGATGTGATTTTTGTATTTGTCGATCTTGAGGTCATTTGTACTTTGGGGGTAAAGGAATCAAGTAAATTGTTTGCTACTCTTTTAGGTTTCACAAAGAAAGTATATGAAACACCCTCTGATTCAATTAAATAGTTGCAGAGGTTCAATGTGCATTTGATATCCCCATTATAATGCTCCAACACTTCGTGCATGAAAATTGGATTGATTTGGCGTAATTTTAAATCTTGAGATATCAATATATCTAGTTTTTTAGCTTCAGGGGAAGTCTTAGAATACACATAAATGGATTTCGGTTTGGGTTTGTTTAATGCATTGAATGGGTTGGCTCTTTGGGGCTCAGAATGTGCGAAACCTGATCGTGTATTAGATTGCACACGAGACATTCTAGTCGGTTTATTGACTGGTTTAATCTCAGTGAATAATTTATCCTGTGATTTTGTTACTTGTTCATGAATGATACTGACTATTGTTTTTGAAATTATTAATGAATTTTTGTAAAAAGCTTGTCTTACAATTATTTCCTTAGCGTTAGTGTATTTCAATATCGTTTCAATAGCATCTTGCATTGAATCTCTCTTAAGATTTTTCAATCTTGTCTCAGAATCCTTCTGTTCATCTGGATCTTCTATAGATAACAATTCAAAACTCAATAAATCATTTATAGTATCTGGTACAGAATTTTTTCTTGAGTCATAATAGCTCGTAATAATCTGTTGTTCAATGCCAGGGAACATGTCAAATAATTCCTGTAGAGGATCTTCTTCAGGTTGTTCTTCCGGTTCGTCTGCTTCACTTAGCACAATAGAAATTGCCAAGTCTAAATTATTATTGGAACTAGAAACGGCATTTCCAAGACTCTCTATATCCCGCTCGGGGAATATCTCCACTAATTGGCTGAGTAACTTATCATTCATCTACGACTGTATTGTTGATCAATTCTCATGCATTATTTTTTTCAAGAGCATTGTTTTATTTGCGATGAGATGAAAAAAAATACTGTACTTGTCGTAAGAGATATATTGATATAGATAAATATAAAAACAAAAGATGTCGTTAAATAAATCTTGACTTTAACTAAACATAGTTCAGCCTCCGATTAGTGACTTATAGGCCTCCCAACCTTGAAGGAGTATGCAAAAGTGGTGTGAATGATTCTATCTACTGACACCTATTGTTTAGCCTGATTTACCAAGCTATCGATCAAATTCTTTGGGTAAGCAGCACCATACCCATGACATACCTCATGTCCTCTCAAGTTTTCCATTACAAAGGTAATATCAAACTCTGTATCTCGAGATTCTTCCTCTAGATACTCCCAAGTTGCCGGTAAAGTCAAAAGTGATGCACCATGCTCCTGATATACCATTTTCTGTATTTTGCCATGCTTATCTGCAGCCATTTGCGTAAAGAACTTATCCTGTGATGGGAAAGTAGCTTTGATCTCAGGTGCTGGGTTCCAACTCTGAACATATTGTGTCTTCAACAGTGCACGATTTTCTGCACCAATAATCTGATTAACCCTTCTCAATTCTTCAACCTCTCTCATCAGTTCATCTTCATTCTCTTGGGATACACTCAACTTATTCTCGAGCTCCTTTAACCTATTTTCTCTTCTCTCTCTATAGGCTCTTTGCGCAACACGGTTTTGAGCACGTTTCTTCTCCTCCTCAGTAGAGGAGAATGTCTCGCTAGAAGTAGAGTTATTTGGTGACGAAAAGATGTTATATTTAAGATCAACTCTATCTGTATCTGTGAAAAATTCCATGGTTCTTGATCTGTATTTGTTTAAATATGGTTAATAGTTACGCTTTCCTCTTTTTTAGTAAGTAATATTACTAAATTAAAAATAAATTTGTGTCAAAAAATATTGATTTCGCCCAGGATCGAACTGGGGACGTTCTGCGTGTTAAGCAGATGCCATAA